>JAAGAY010146937.1:0-60344 GCA_011801015.1 Ardeotis arabs | reverse complement strand
GTGTGAGTGGCCACAGCTTACGCTGCTTACCCCCATCCGCCTCCCTCCTGGGCACTGGAACTGACGCTGCAGAGCTCAGTACGAACACCGCCGGCACAACGGCCCCTCAGAGACGGGTTCCTAACCTGGGATTGTTCAGTGGAAAAGAAAACACCACCTTTGGTGTTTCCCCTTGCTGCAGTCATGGTCACGCCAGCAGAGCAGGCGGATGGCACTGCACCCCGCAGGGACGGGTACCGCGGGCGCTACCGGGGGTCTCTCCCATGGCCGCAGTCTCACCCCCAGGACCCAGCCCTGCCCTCCCACAGCTGCCAATCCCAACGGATCCAGGCTCGGCTCTGCAGCTCCCTACGTGACAGACACCCGCAGGCCTCCAGAACAGCAAGGCATGAATTTTCTGTTTTGGGAATCACTGCTTCAGCTACGTGATCTTCAATTTTCCCACTTCCTATATTGATTTTGATGGTAGTGAAAGTATCTCTCCTACACGCCGCGGCGTGCCCTGCGGAGAGGTAAATATCTCTCTTTACAGCCTCTTGCCGGAGCAGCGGGGCACCAGCTCAGCGCCCAGCTCACGGGCTGCCCCACGGACTGGCCCCGATTCCCGGGATCGCCCGCAAGCGCACTGAACGTCCCTTCTCACTTCACCTCCTCGCCTTTCATCTGCAGGTGGGTCTTACACCTAGAGTAACGCAACCATGAATTTACTTGCCCGATGGCATTTAGGGGTTTTTCCAAGGCCACGCAGCTCCCTTTGAAGGTGCCAAGAGAACGGGGACAGGGGATGGAGTGAGCAGGGCAGGACCCTCCAAAATGCACGTTGGTCAGCACGCTGAACCCTCGCTGTCTGTCCGCAGCCAGCCGATGCCAAGCAGCTGCCGCTCTGGTTTCTCAGCCCCGGGCCGCTCTGCCGCCGGGTGCCGATGCTCGAGGGGTGGACGAACCTCACTGCAAGTACAGAGCTACCGGCCTGGCGTCGAGCGGGAAACAGAAGAGTTAACACAAAGATAATGTCTCCTCCGCACCGGCACGGCAGCACCGTGCTGTTCCCGTTCTATCTTTACGTGCCTCACACGAATCACTTCTGAAGCGCGTCAGTGCCAGTCACTTCTGAGAGCCCGCTCAGCCCCGACGCAGCGCGTGGGCACGTTTTGTCACAACACACGGCGGTAACTAAAGGCTCTGCTTTCAAACACCTGGAATCCAAATTCAAACACAGGTTGCGAGTTTAAAATATAAAAGAAAAGCAAGAGTGAATACCTGGAACCAACGGGCGCCTCCTGCACCTCGGAGGGGCTGCTGCGGAAACGCAGAGCTGCAGGGACTCCTCCGGGGACGGCCTGGCCGGGGCGGACCCGTCTTGGGGAACAGAGCAATGTTTCATCACTTTTATCCCACACAGGCTTAATGCGACACCCCTTGTGCCTCCCCATCCCTGCTGACCCGAGGGTCTCATCCCCGCTGGATTTCACCACGGCTCCAAAAGCCCCTTGGAACCTGCGCTGGCTTTAGCCAGAAACGGGATGCTGCTCAGAGGCACCATGGAAAGCAGCCGTGCGAGGGCTCTGTCTGCCCTGCTGCTGCGAGTTAGCCACAGATTTTGACGCTGGGAGTGCATTAAAAATAGTGTTTAGCCATGAATGTTGGGAACAGAGTGGTAAGAGAGTAAGGCACCATTTAACCTACGCCGGTCTCCCGAAGCACGCTGCAGTCCAGCAGCCAGTGCTGCCCTGGTGAGCCCGTCCTCACCGCGCGCAGGACAGGGAGTCAGCAGTACGAGCCCCTCGCCGTGGAACACCGCCACCCACCTCTCCCATACACCACGTGTGGCCCTGTTACCTCTCCACATTTTAATGGCTGCTGTTTGCACAACACAAGCTGGGTGCCAAGGCAATCTGCAGGTCCATGTGTCCACTTAAAAAAAAAAAAAAAAAAGAACAGCCCCTTCATCATCCTTGCAACCGAACCACAAAAATGCTTTCTTTGGCCTGATTTTGTTTTTCTCCTTAGGCCAAGGTTCACCTGCAGAATAACAAGTGTCTGAGCAGCCACTGAACACCATGCAGCCGGCAAGCACCACGGCAGAGCGGGCTCTGAGCAGCCGTGGGGAAGGACGCAGGGACAACAGGTCGGACGTCCCCTCCTCCTTCATCCTCCGAACTGTTCACAGGGTACTGTCACCCAGCAAGGCAAAACAGTGGCAGAACACAGCAGAGGGCATCACCAGCAAATATCGCACTCCTTCGGTAACACACAGCCAACATCCGCAGACTCCGCGACACGAGAGCCCAGCGCCACCTTTATCTCCAGCTGGAGAACGTCCTCTCCGCTCCTCCGCCCTGGAAACGCCTGCAGCACCTCGTGTGGGGAGCTGGCACCGGGCACAGAATATTCCAGCTCCTTGTGCTCCAGTGCAGCATTTATTTTGTTAAATAGTATATGTGCTCTTCCACAGCATTAATATTTCAGACAGGGTTGCCTTTCTGAGCACACACAGCTCGATCTGCAAGGTGCTAACGTGCCAGTAGTACCCAGCGTTTGTTATTCCCCCGACAAGCCACTGCTTTCCGTGGTTTCCCAGAGAAGGACAGCCTGGCTGGAAGCAGATTAACCCCAGCACCGCTCCAGCCCCGCGCAGACAAGCAGTATTGATGAGGCTGTCGATACTGCGCGCCCGCCCCGCTCTGGAGACAGAGCGAGGAATTCCAAAGGGCACTGCGCTCCGCAGACAGACGAGCCAAAGGGCACGGCCCTTTCTCTGCTCGCCCTGGCTCCCTCTGCGTTTGAATTTTCATACACTTTGCCTCCACCCTCCCCTGCCACTCGGGCCCCGCCGCAGGCACTGAAGCATCGCTCCTTCCTCCCGAAGGTGAGCCAACATCCGCACTCCACCTTCCTGGGCTTGGCTGCCTTCTTCAGCGTAAATGAGAAAGCAAAGAACCACCTGAACACCTGAAGCAATAAAGATTACAACAGAGAGAAGTGTTACAGCAGCTTACAGAGCAAACGCGGTGATGAATATGCAGCTCAGGGTGGAATCCAAGAGCGACTTTGCATATTTGGTAATTTTCCTGCAGGATTTTCAAGAAGCAACTTGAAAACAAATGGTGACATCTTCCCAATGGCTGCGAGCACTTCTACATAGCGATGAGGACGTGGAGCTGACTAAGAAAGCTCAGCTTTTTAAATTTACAGAGCAGCTCACCAAAAGGATTGGTACACCCTCTCCCAAAGACAGAGCTGGAAGGAAGCATTAAATTACAGGTGATCTCGAGAGCATCCAGCAGCAAAGAGGCTTCCCACGCCAGACGAAGGTGAGATCAGAAACACAGAAAAGGAAAAACTCGTCTCTGGGGCACAGGCTTACAATCGCATTGCAGCAAGGACAGCACAGTTTATTTTTCTTCTCCTCCTGTTCAGCAAGCTTGGTGGCACCAGGCACTTCCCAAATCACCGGTGCCCTCCGACGCTCTCCGATTCCTCCGCTCCTCCCCGTGCAGAGGCGGCGGCCGTGGCCACGTGCAGCAAGCAGCTGGTCAAGCGGCCGCACAGCGGCCAGAGCTCCGCTCGCAGGGCAGCAGCCGCTGTTATCTCCCTGCAATACCTGGGAGGGCTGCACGGCACGTGAACAGCGATGCTTTGCTGACACGAGCCACAGACAGAGCTGCTGCAGCAAAGCCACGTGCTCCAAACCCCAGCCTTCGACAGGCCCTCCCGACATCCCAAACAGGGCTCTGCGCAAAGGGGCAGACGCGGGGTAGCTGCTTTCTGGTTCTCCCACCCACCAAAGTCATTCAAAACCGAAAAATCAATTTTTTCGTTTCAGAGTTGTGCTTGAAAGACAGACCATCGGTACCACCAGAGCAGAGAGGCTGATGGCTGAGAGATGCTCCCGGTTTCCAGCAGAAGGAGGCGGCCACCAGCAGACACGTCCCTCCCGACCCTCCCCACCGCCTAGGGCACCGGGAGGCAGTGGCCAAGGAAGGAGCAGCCCTGGCACGGCTCGGGCACTCCCCGTCCCACGTACGCCTTAGGAGCCGGCTGATACTTCAGGGGACAAATTATGATATTCACTTGCTTTAAGAATTAAAATATTCAAACGCACGGTCTTTTGTGCATTGACAACAACCAGTAAGATCCATCTCACCTCTCACGTCCCGCTGCACGGCAGCTAACCGGTACCGTTACAGCAACCTCCCACGACAACAGCATCGCAGCGCGCAGAGCTGGTTAACGTGTTCTCTCCTTTGGGCACCTGCGACTTCACTACAAGTCAACATCCCGAGGTCAGCTGCTCCGATCGGCTCTGCCCTAAGGTCAATCCTGGACAGGAGAGCAGGACCTGGCCCTTTCCCAGGGATGGAAAAGCAGAGACACAGCTCCACACAGCACATAAATAAGGGCCGTATTTTGCTGTGTGTCAAGCTGGAGGCAAAAACATGCTGCAAACACTCTGATTCTTTTGTCATTTTTCCACTACGCTTGCCCTCACAAATAATACTGCTTAATATTGTGCGACCGACATAAAATTATTTTTTATTCTTGGCAAAGCAGTGCAAAAGGAAAGCAGGGTTATTGGTTGGGGATTCGGAGAGGGAGACGAGACAGTGATTGGAACTGACTATTGCTGTTTGGCAAGATAAAAACATCCCCTTTCACACACTGTTTCCCTCCAGTTTCTTACAGAGAAACGTCTTATTCTGCGTGCACAAAGGAGCCAAGGTCTCAGTGCCTAGCACAAAGGCTGCAGATCGTACTGGGCTGCACTGGAGAGGCTGCAGATAAACTCCCTTCTCTCTAAGCTCCAGCTCAGCGAGGGTAAGGGTGCTGCCGACCCAAACAAACCACGCTACGGAGGAAGATCCGCTACCGGCACAGTCCAGCAGCTTACGGTTGCTGGTTTCCAGTCCGGTGCTCTGCAGGCAGCTCCACCAGCTCCGCGCAAGGCTCGGCGTGCTCAGCACCCGGCATGCTCAGCGTGCTCACACCCCCCTTCACACGGCTGCTCGGCACGGCCCGAGCCCAGAGCCCCGGCAGCGCCCAGGGCTGCGCCGGCACCAGGGTCCCGGCAGCGCCCGCGGGCAGCTGGCGCTCCCCATCCCTCCGCTCTGCGTTGCGCAGGCAAGGTCGGGTAACGCCATCACCGCGCCGAACGTCTACAGCGTCTGCTGGGATTTCACAGGGGATGACAAATGAGCACAACACTCGCACCAGAGATATACAACAGAAACGCATGTTGTTTTCCGCGTTTTGAAAACATCTGCTCTGAATAAATGATTCAGCTCATACCTGCAGTCACGAGCACAGAGGAAGAGATTGGCTGAGCGCCCCATTGCTCGCCCGTCGCTACTGCTTTTTCTGCGGCAATGCTTCTGCCTCCCGTAGACAAAATCTGGCATCCACATCGCCTGTTACCGAGATCTAGGTGCCCCTAGACCTCCAGCCTGGACCTCAGCGCGGCTGCCAGGGACCTCGGCTGCAGCCCGAGGGCGGCCAGCGCAGCCTCCACAGCAGATGTCTTACGGAACGCACCAGGACAGACACGTCCAGTGCCTTACACCTAAACGCGCATTAATCTTCACTTGTTTATTAACGAGCACAGCATCCCTGGACACTGCACACTGAGCTCCTGGTACGTCTCCGCTGGTCACACGGAGACAAGTGTCTCCCCTGTACACCCATTGCTAAACACTCAAAAGTTTGGGGAACCTTCATCTTCCAGCCCTCTTAGCACAGACTCCGATTCTGCTGGAATACCGCAGACACTGCTAGCCTCGCCGCATCCAGAAGCGGGGGCAAGACGCGGCCAAGCCACAGACAGGCAGGGGGTTTCCTTCCTGATGGATTTCACAGCAGCACATCCCTCAGTAATTTCCTCCCTTGTTTAACAGGAATTTATTTCATTTTGTTTTGAAGATACGCAGTGTCATTAATTGCTATTCTAACATGTCTCTAATAATATATCCTTTCTAATTGTTTACTGCTTGTCTACCTCTTAAGTGCTTAAATACTTTCACAAATACTAACATACTCTGCACAATCAGTGATTCCTACTCAGCACATCATAGCACAGCACGTTTAATAAAAAACTCGGGCTTGTTTTGCTGAACTCTTAATTGATCTCCCTGCTAACGATGTTTCTTTGAAAACTAGTTCTCAGTCGTGTTCACACTGCAGTCTGACTTAGCAAATTTAGACAGAAATAAAAACCAGACACGCAGCAGACAATATCGCAGTGATGTCAGTTACGGAATAAGACGCCACCAGTAAAAACAATCCAGAGTTTTCAGAGGGGAACGTTAAACACTGGCGTAGGTCTGTGCTGGGAAGGCAGCAGCTGACCCCAGCCAGTAAAACAGGCAGCGAGAGGGGAGGTACCAACCCACAAAGCAGAGCGACCCGAGAGCATCCTACCTCGTAGTGGGCCACGCGCTGGGACTCAGAGATCAGCTGAGCGCTGCAGACTTTGCAGTAACTTTCCGTGAATAACTCCTGGTCGATGTCGGACGACTTCATCTGTTCACGACAGAGAGAAGAGACAACAAGCAGAATCAGTTACAAAAGGCAGGCAGGAGAGGACACGCTTGTGAGGGGCCCTGCAGAGGCTTGGGCGAAGGAACGCCCCAGTCGCGCGGTTCTTGTCACCACGGGGGAACAAATCCAACTTCACAGAGGTGCAGACGTGAAACCTGGACAATCCCCGATATCTACAATTCTGAGTCCGTGGGTTTATGCACAACCAGCCCGTGCCGAGCGTTCGCTGCAGACCAGTGGCGCGTCCCCCAGCCCCACGTCCCCGCCTGCAGCGAGGGCGGCCGGACGCGACCCGCCGAACAGCGATTCCTGTCCTGCTCTGCAATTACATCTCATGTGTGAGCTCCAGTTGTAAGCAGCTGTTCTTCTCCATTACCCTTCACATCCAGAAACACCACGTACATAACCAGCTACAGCATATATCACTCATGGCTCGAAACACGCGTAACCGTTTGTCACGCAGTACGAGAGAGCTGATGAAGAGCTCTCTATAAAACGCAAGTACCATTACAACCTGGAGGAAGGTGTTTTTGAGCTGGAAGCATGCTCTGCTATATTTCTCAATTTAGACACGGAAGGAAATTGCCTGGGTGATTTACTGGGCTGTGCTGTTCTCAAGCAGCTGCTTAAATATTTGTGCGTTCCCCACAACTTCCAACGAGGATGCTCGCGCTCACAAAAACCGCTCGCCCCGTGACCTGCTCCACGGGAACCCTCCGGCACTCCGCGCGCAGCCTCCTCGCCACACAGGGACACAGCTGGGAATGATAACCGAGGTGCCCGGCAGGAAGGCTGGGGCTTAGCCATGACTGAGCCCAGGCAGAGCCAGGAAACACCAGAAGTAGCTCCACAGGCAGGGTATTGAAAAACAAAAAAAAACAACCCCAGGGCAATTCAAGAGGGAAATAGAAACTGATGCCTTCTAACCAGTGCCAAGATGAAGTATGTTAATTCACAATCGTAACAAACCTGGGCATAACGAAGACTGATAATACAGTTTCTATAGAGTTTATTCCGCTGATTAGGAAGAAAAACAACATGGAAATGAACAAGCTACGGGATCTCATTAGCAGAAAAACTATCAGACAGACCCATCACTGCTGGGCTGTGCTGGGGAGCTCGGGGCAGCCCCCGCTCCACCCGAACCCCCACAGGCACCGCAGTCCCACAAGTTTAAGATCCTCACACACCTTACCAAAACAAGCAGCTGAGCCGGCACCAGAGGCTCCAGCCTGGAGGGACCAGCACGTCCCCAGCTCCAGGAACAGGTTTCTTTGGGAGTTCATGGTCTACCAGACAACAGACACAGGTCTCAGGGCTCCTCTGCTGCGCCCCTGCTCTCTGACTCTGCAGACACTTGCTGGCTTTCTCCTGGTGTCTGCCTAGGTTCAACCTGCATTTACTCTGCCTGGAGAAATGCGGCATTGAGAAACTTCCCAAGATGCCAAAGGCAAAATAAAGTGGGGGAGAAAAAAAATCTCACTTAAATACAACAGATTGACAGAAGGCAAACCAAAAAATCTCATTAAACCCAAATCCAGCAGCCACGACAGAGGCAGGTAACATTGCCCTCATCTGCATGCAGCCTGCAACGCTCACACTATAAACTCTGATCGCAAAAATCAGAGTAAATCGAAAGCTGCTCAGCATGAGCTCAGCCCTTCACGCTCCGATAACAGAGCCCAGGTCTGTGCTGCCTCCAACATCGGTGCGTGCACGTGGAGCTCCATCCCCTCTCTCCAGCGGCAGGGCTGAACAGGCTTCTCCAAGGACAGGGCTTAACCTCTCTCCTCTAAGCAGGACACCGGTACGGGATGTGTTAGCCTCAGTACTGCCCGTTGGGTTTGAGATGCCGTTGCTACATCACACGGATGTAACGCCCCGCAGCCGGTGAGCAGTCACACTGACAGTGTGCATGTGGTGTAGCACGGTTCCTGTACAACCATTCCAGTCACCCAGCGAAGTCTCTCTGGAACAGCAGACCCCCAGGTAACGCACCGAGAGCGGCGGCACAGCCCCCAGGTGACAGAGCATCCCCAGCAGCCGTCCCTGCCGGTGATGGGCGCACGGCGGGTCCCACCCAGCCGTACACGGCCACGGCAGGCAGAGCAGGGCCGGACGGTAAATCCTCGCCACAACGCCGCTCGGCCCCTTCAGTTGCAGCACCAGAGCTCCGACGCTACTGGCCTGAGAAGACAGACATTTACCCGTCCCACATGAAGGCAACGGAAGAGCAAAAGTCTCTTCCCCTTCTCAGCAGCCTCCTAATTGTCTCTGCTGCCGGAGAGCCCCCGCACAGCCTTGCTTCCCAGAGTCCCTCCCTGAGGATTGGCGCTTTAACCTTCACTGGTGCAACTGGCTGGCTCCAAACAAAGCTTTTCTGTTTTGTGGCTGCAAACTGGTTCCTCTGCTTTTCTCAAAATCCATGCTCTCCTGTACTGCCTCTCTAGGATAGCGCGCTGGAGCCGCACATCAGGGCGTCAAGGCAGTGAAACAAACGCACGAACGCGCACATCTCCACCTCATGTTTTGGAACGGGCCCTCACTGCCGCGGTCCCCAGGATGCCACCGGCTGGTCTCGCGCGCAGACCACGGGAAAGGTCCAGGGCTGGCGTTTCCCTGGGGAGCCGTGCAGAGACCCTCTCACAACGCAAGAGCCAAACGAGGGACCTGTCTGCTTCCTACAAAGGGACGGGTGCAGACGCTGTCATCGCGGTGAGGCAGCCGCAGCGGCTTGCTGATGGCATCTGTGCGGCGCTGCAAGGGCTCCCGTCTACAGGAAGAGGTGGCCCACAGACACAAAAATCCTGGGAAAAAGAAAAGAGCTTTTCCGTGTGGGTACCTGACCTACACCAGGGCTTTCTCCTGCTCCAGAAAAGCTGCCTGCCCCCCCGCTATCTTCTCTGAGATACACTGCATTACCGTTTCGCGGGTCAATCCTAGCAGTGATTTATGAACTTCTCCTGCCTGCAAGTGCCATAAAGGGAGTTCATAAGCAATTAATATTTATATATTTCTAATCACTTAATTCCACGCTGACTCTCGCTGCCCGTAAGTGCCTAACAGCTCCCAGAACTGACGGGTCTTTGGCTGATCCTCACTGCGCAGCGCGTCTTTGTCAAACAGCAGAGCGGAAAGGGGGCTTCTCCCCACCACCACCACCACCAGCATGTCCGTGGTGCACCGCGTGCCTCCGAGACGCTCCAGGAGAGCTGCAGATGCTGAGCAAGGAGGGATGTGGTCCCTGCATGCCCTCAGAAGCTTTTCTTGCTGAGAGCTGAAGAATTAACGTGCGATTACGCAGCCTTGCCAGCTGGACTCCAACTGTTCAGCGGAGCAGAAGCACTTGGTCTGCACATCAAGGTCTAAAAACCTAAAACTCTTGGTCTCCTCTTCCTCAGGTGGGGCCAGGACCAGCAGGGCCTCCCCCACAAACACCGATCACTGTTCCCTTTCAGTGGGGTCTACTGAGCGTCAAATCCAGAGACAGCAAGCGCTGACATCCCTCCACCCACCTCAGATCAGTGACCCCTGCACACGTCAGCTCCGCGTCCCCAGGAACGGCAAACAGCATCATAAGAGACTTCATTTTCAGTACCTCGTGCCATATGGCTACCGTCCTTCTCAGCAGTTTCCATGCTAGAACAGCTTAATGAAAATCAGTTTGATGGGGCTGACTCCAGTTTTTGGCAAGCGCCAGGAAGATGCTAACTAAGTTGCATTAAATTCTAGAGGACAGCAAAACACATACTGACACGGGAGACGCATTCAAAGCCAAATTCCTTTTTAAGGACATGCTTTGCGCTGGCTGAACCCCACCAGACACGGGCAGGTGAACATGTACCTGTCACACAGGAGAGTGATGGAAGTGCCCCGGCAATAACAGCGTTTGCAACCCAGAGCCGGCCGGGACAGCGAGACCATCGAAGGACCTCGCCGAGGCCCAGAGCCCCGCGCGACGGGCGCAAGCCCAGCAGCTCTTGGCGGCTGCAATAGCCCATGGGTCCCCACTCACAAGGCAGGAGCACAACCCGCAGTCGCTGCTAGCAAACACTTCCCATCACGGTTTGAAATAAACACTGCTGCAATCTCCTTCCCGGCAATCTCCCCTCAGCAAGCCACTTCTATTTTTATTGTTGCATACCTCCTGTTACCAAGTTCACTGCCCCCTTTTTTGAGCGATGAGCTCAGTGAACAAGATAAGAAGTTCCTTTAATAACAGAAAATTCACAACTGGCAGCAAAAGTTCCAGAGCACACGACAAACACGAACAAGACAGTTTTTCTAATTCCAAGTTTTGCCTTTTGGACCGCTTCACAGACCACTCAGGTATATTTGCCTGTCAATTATTTCTGTATTTCAACAATAATAAGCAGAAAACCATGAAAACCCTAAGAAGCTGCAGACGACTTCATGTCATTTCAGGGTAGGGAGCCCGGAAACGCAGCACCATCCCTGGCCCTGCCGCCCACTGGGTGCTTCCAGTGACATTTGTGCCTTTCTGATTGACATTTTTTTTCAAGTTTTTAAAACCACTGCTTCTCAGAGCCAAATTCCCGCCC
This sequence comes from Ardeotis arabs, assembly GCA_011801015.1. Classification (NCBI taxonomy): domain Eukaryota; kingdom Metazoa; phylum Chordata; class Aves; order Otidiformes; family Otididae; genus Ardeotis; species Ardeotis arabs. The sequence continues at coordinate 49,248 of JAAGAY010146937.1, read as the reverse complement.
TGTGCCGCGCGGGGATTCGAGCGCCTCATCCTGCACCTCGTCACCGAGGTGCTCGCTCCATCACCTGCTCGTTGGGACGCACCAGGGATTTCCGCACCGGTTCACTTTTCCTGTGATACAACCAAGGACCAGGAGCGCTGAATTCAGACACTCTGCTTCTTCCCGTCAAGAGGAAAGAAAAAAAATTGTGGTCTCTTACCCAATTTACTCTCGAGGGCTTTAATCACCCTTCCCAAAATTAACAGCTTCCGAAACCTCCGTACTGGAGCACTGAAGAGGCGGCCACTAAGCATGCGCACGGATGCCAAACACAAACAACAACCCAAAAATTAAATGTCCTGATTTTCGTGTGATGAATTATTTGTGGCTCTTGCTGCTGTCACTCTCCCATGGATTAACATCCCGTGTAACACTTCCTGTTTTCTTCTGGTGTTTAATTTGTCTTGCAATGAAAAGAAGAAGTCTTTACTAATAATTAATGTGCTTTCAGCAGCCCTGTCACTGCACTTACAACGCGGCATCTGAAGAAATGCAAAACGCTGCTGTTTGAAGTGCCAGGTTTCCCAGCACCATTGGGGTGACGGATGGCTGAGCCTGCTCCACAACTGCAACCCTCTCCTGCCTTCATCGCCTTGAGGAAGGAGCGCTGCGGGCGCTGGGGACCACACCAGCCACCCAGCGCGGGAGCCCCGCCGGCTGCCCAGGGGACGGGGCAGCGCAGCAGAGCAGCACGGTGCTGTGGCATGGGGCACTGCGCCCTTCCCCGGGAAGGGCATCAAGGCGCAGACAGGACAGGACGTCCCATCTCACAGTGACGACAGGACCCCAGGCAGCCCCCAGCCTGGTGTGAGAAGCCGAATTCACAGCCACGGGATCCGCAGCCTCTGCCTGCACCAGCACCTGAATTCGCCCGCTCTCCTCTGCGGCCTCGGCGGAGGCGGGACAGGACCCGGACAGTCCTGTGTCCCGCAGGTGATGGTGGCGGTGTCCGTGCCACAAGAAGCTCGCTACGAGCTGTATCTTTGGAGGTTATTCATGCTATTTCCAGTTTTTCCTGTTCTGCCAAACCAGAGATGCTCCATGTCCCTCCAGCTGTGCTGCACATCTGCCCTCTCTGCCAATTTCACCTTCCCTGCAATTCTTGCTTGGTTTGGGGTTTATCTGCTGCCTCCCTGCTCCCTCTGTTCCTGAAATCCTCTCCAGAGTCAATTTGCTTCACTTCTGCACTCAGCCTTTGATGCATTTTGACACGCTTTATTGGAGCCTTGAAAACCAGAGCGAGACTGCGTGTGGCATGAGCCGGGGAGCAGGAGAGATCCCGCACGTGTCTGCTGCATGTGTCCAAACACCGAGGGGAGGCTGCGGAGAGCAACACGAAGGAGCCAGAGCCTTGGCGCTGACGAGTCTCAACCTGAGCACCCCGAGCACCCAACTTCACACAACGTCCCCCAGCGCAGGCAGCCAAATCGCTCCTCTGCTGGGACCTATGTCTGGATGTTTGCTGGGACAAAGAAAGGGACGCTCAGACAGCAACGGCGTCCCCTCAGCAGATGGAGACGATGTTTCTGAAAAGAGCCACGCAACTCCCACGCCATGGAGGGCAGGGCGCCCGCGTCTCTGTGCTCGCTCCCCAGCGCTGCCCTGCTCCCCGCAGAGCATGAGAAATGCCCACGGGACCACAAGAGCAGGCGCGGGCAGGAGGGAGCAGTTGCTCGCTCCTCTGCGTGGGATCCAGCCATGGAAGCAGGATCTCGCCTGGGATCTCTCCCTAAATTCCCTGAGACTCGCGAGTGGGACGGGGGGAGCTGCCAGATGTTCCCACCTCTGCTTCCCATCACAGGCATCACCGAGGTACCGGTGCCATTATAAACAGCAGAACCAAGCAAGAGAAACACCCGGTGGACGCAGCACGCCGTGGCCAGATGCTGCCAAGCTTGAAGGGAGCTACACTGCAGTTTTGAGAGCGGCACCATCCCTTCCCTACAATCCGGTTATAACATGGATTGTTCTAATTATTCACACCACGTCGTGTGGCAGGATTTAATTGCAAGCATGTGCTGACTTGAATAAAAACATATTTTAAAAACGAGATCGATGTATTGTGACTGCTGTAATAAAGTTGGTGGGAACTGAATGAAGAACAATTGCAGTTCGTGCCTCAGGGCATCAGTTCTGCATCCTGCACACTTCAAGGAGGGGGCTCTGGCACTCGCTCCAGCGTGGCTGGCTGGCACAGCTCAGCCCCCCAGCAGCGGGGGCGGCCCACGACCCTCCTGAAATAAGGGGTTAAAACCGACTCTGCAAACTTTGGCAGAGGGATGAATTTCTGGCAGCTCTTGCAGTGCCCCTAGCCACGAGCACCACAGGTCCCCAGCCTCTCCGGGACCCCAGCCCCAGGGACCCCGCAAAGCGTCGGGGCATCGCGAGGCTGGGAGCACTGGGTGCAGCGAGGAGCCTTGAGGGCTGGCATGCTGAGGAGCCAGGGTTACCATGTGATGCTCGTGGTTGCTATGGAAACGGTGGTTTCTCAGGAAGAGAGGCATAAACAGTCTCTGAGCCTCCCCAGAGCACGGTCCGCGCTGCCAGGTTGTGGGCACCCCGAAAGTCGGGTGCTGCTGCTGCCCTGCCCCGGCTCCTGCCCGCACATCAGTGCCAGGGCTGCGCTGATGCAGGGGGAGAAGCCGGCGAGTGGCTCCCGTGCAGCCTTTCTATGCTATTACAATCAGGACAGCACGTTTATTTTTGGATAGGCAGGACCTACTTTTTCCTGTGGCTCCCTAATAACGTACAAAACAGCAGGAAGCGAGTCAAGCCGAATCCCGTGCCTGCAGCTCGTGGCCTCTGGTACTTTGCATAATCAGGGCTTGTCACTCCCCATCAGCTTCAGCGCAGAAACCCAAGAGCCAAAGCTGTGTAAGGTGGCAACGAGCTTAGAAGAAGCCCTCAAAGAACAAATCTGCCCATCACTGATGGAGGATTATTTTAATACTGGGTTCCTCGATAAAAGGCTGCGCGCTGGTCTAGCTGGCTAAGCTAAAGCATCTCTTACCAGAACCAGCTTCCGCCTCAACAGCACTAACCCCAAATCAGTTTAACCCTTCCCATCCTCCACACATCCGATATTTGCCAGCCAGAGCCGCCCCACCGACTGCCGCCCGGTGAGGATTTACAGGCGCCCAGGTCTCCTCGAGGCAGCGTTGGCCAGGAACCCTCCCTGCTTGTAATGATTGATGGACTCCGCTCCCTCCAGCCACCGCTCCCCTGCCATAGCAGAGCTCTTTGTAATCAATGAAATGATTTAGAAACCAGACACCAGGAATGCAAATGCTCTGTGTCTAAGTCCCCTAGTTAGTATGGAGCAGATAAACCCCTGCCCTAATTTAATTGCACAGCCAAATTCCACATCCTCTAAAGGGTATCAGCAGATTTCATTAAACTCCTTCATATTATCGTGTAACCTGTCAATTAGCTTTGTGTGCAACAGCAAACAACAAGAAGCTTTATCCTAGATAAAACATAAAACATTTACATCCCTCCCACACAGCCTTTTCTTTTTCTTTGCCCGTCCTTGATTTCAAAAAGAAAAAACACAATCCTCCTTTTGTCTGTGTTCTTCTAAGAAGCAGGAGCATCTCCCATGCCCATCCACATGGAACAGAAGCACGCTAGACTTTTAAGTCTTATGTCAGACCTGCCTTCTATTTGGGAGCATTTCAGCAAGCCACTCGGATAATTCCTGCTTCATCTTCCCCTCTGGAAAAACCTCCACACCGCTGTTCTCCCTTACCAACAGACGAGCAGCGAGAACGGGTTCATCAAAGCCACTGCAGTGCTCCAGCTCCGCGTGTGAAAGGGTCTCCAAAAACGCAAACCACTCTGTTCTCATCAGTGAGAAATTAATCTGCCGCTGCAGAAGGGCCGGAGCCCGGCATGCTCCGGGCTGCGCGGCAACTGCTCCCTTCGGAGACCAGCTCCCACCCCAGGGTTTGGAGAGGCCTCCCCCTCTCCACGTAACCTGGGGACTCCCGTTCCGACAGGATTGATTAGGCATGCCGTGTGGTACCGAGAAGCAACAGAAAGGCACTAAAACAAATTAACGTGTTTCATACAAAAGCAATCTCATTTCTCGCTCGGTGTCAGAGCAAGACACGGAGCAAAGCAGCTCTGCACATCCCTGTCTCCACACCCCATCCAGGCCCTGCCCCGTCCCTGCACATGGGGGATCCCCCGTGAACCCCAGCCTGTGTCAGGAGGAGCCAGCGCCCCAGGAGCAGGCGAGGGCGGCACCACAGGGCGCAGGGGGCCGCAGCCGCCACCCCTCTGCATCAGCTCGGCGGGCTGGAATTCCTGTAAAACCCCTGACAATCGAAGAGAGAAAATAACAGGTCCCCATGCTCCAGGTGCCTCCTGTCCCTGCCAGACTCCTGTGAACTACAGTCGTGTGCTCGAAAATTAGATGGATTAATTATTGCTACAGTTAGTAGTGTCACAGAGCATCTCTGGTGGCAGGAAATAATATTGTCACAAACTTGTATAATTGCTCAATATTTTCAAATGAGGAGTTGGATCCACAGTTATCATCCCGACACTTACACCAGTGACAGCGCAGGGTGGAAAACACAAACTGATTAATTAGTTTCCATTTTAAGTCAAGCTAAACTCCGGCTCTCTCTGCCACATGCCACCACTGAAGCCAAGGCTCTGGGAAGCCCAAAGAGGAGGCAAGCGTGGACGGAGGAGGTGAGCGTGGACGTGGAAGACGCCGGCGTTCTGTGACATGTGGGTACGGCTGGGAGCAGGCGAAATGCCCCCGGGGTTCAGCCCGGCTCTGACCGCGGGAACACAAGCGCCGGTGGCGAGCACCACACGCAGTCTGGAGTGATCCCAGCGCGGCTCCGGCAGCTCTCCCACGGGAGGGACCCCGGCTGCGAAGAGCCACGCTGGATCTGCCGCCACCCTGCTGCTGTGAGACCCAACCCTGGAGCCCGCTTGGCCGTCCAACAAGCCAGCGGCCCGTGCACGCACACCCCAACGTTTTCACTTCTTTTTCTGCGTGGTGGGAAGGAAAAACCCCACGAATCGTTCCGGCCTCCCGCTTGTGCACCAAGAGCACGCACACGTGTCCGCAGACCCCGGAGCGTTTCCAGGCACGAGCGCGACGGGCAGCTCCTCTGTGCCGTGATCCCGGTCAAATCCCCGGGCTCGGGCTGGCCACGCTGCGCCCACGCCGGGCCAGCCCAAAGACCTCAGTCGTGCGCAGAGGGCACGCAAGTTTCTGCCTCTGTTACTGATACCGTCAGCTCACACGTGCTTATTATATTTCAGATAACAGAGGAGCTTGCACAGCATCAGGGGTTTAACGGATTAATCAGGGGTTGCAGAGCATCGGGGGTTTAACTGACACTACAGGGGTTTCAACTGATTAATTTATGGCCTCAAAAGCCGTGGGTATTCAACTCCATCGTGTTCCTGAGGTCTCTGAGAAGCCAGTCCGGCTGCTGCAGATCCAGCACTTGGAGCTTTTCCCATTTTATGTAATTTTGGAACCCGTGCACGCCTCATACGCACAGCTACCTGCTGGGTGCCACATCTGCGGCTGTGCCCTTCCAGATAGCTTTAAATACCAGTGTCTCACTTTGCCACCAAGTCCACCCACTGTTTTTACGTGGCTGGATCAAATTTAGGAGCAGTTTTAAGCTCACAGCGCAGTTCCTCGCATCTCTGAGCACTGACACCGCTTTTTGAGAGCCACACGTGCGGCTCCATCCCCTCCAGCTCAGAGCAGCTGGGGCCTCGTCCCGGTACCCCAAATGACACGCACACACGTGACACACATGTGACATACAAGCCAGCAGATCAAAGGGGGAGGCAGGTGACACCTCCAGGGCCAAGTGCGGAGGCTGATGCACTGAAATGTTTATTTATACTCTCCTGCGTTGAGGATTTGTTTCACCAGCAAACACGTACTGGCAAGAAGCAGGTCCAAGCTTAACTACATCTTCTACCCCATCTCCCCTTTAACAAGACAAAACCAGTGTATTTCTGCTTCGGAATTAAGAGGAGCGATGTTCTCCCCCATCGCTTTCCAAACGAAGCTCCTGACAGCCCTTTGTGAAGCTCCCCAGTTGCATTTCCAGACCTGCTCCCGCTCCGTGCTCTGGAGACACGGATTAAAGGAACCCTTTGAAGTGCTGTTGCCCGCGAGCTGCTCTGGGGCAAGCTCGGCTTTTTGTCGTGTCCTGGAAAGGGGATAACACCACCACTTCCCTTCGATTTACCTCTTGCCCCGCAGACACCGAGGGGCGACAGGGCTGGAGCCAATGCATGTCCTACGGCAGCACTCGCCACCCACCTGCAGCCACCACCTCCCTCCAAAAGCAATGCCCAGCTCCAGAGCAAGCTCCTGGCGACCAGCACGAGCCCTCTCCCTCCTGCCACATCCCCATCCTCCCCTCAGCACATCCCCCAGCAGCGGGGCAGCACCCTGCCAGCCGCCCGTCCGCCTGGGTGCCCTGCAGCAGCGCACGGCCAGCGGCCACCGGCACAGGCGCCTGCGGTAACGCTGCCCGGGGCACCGACCCCACCGTACCCACAGGCCAGCAGACCCTTGACTGGGGGTCACCAGATCTGCAAAGTCTTGCAAAAGCTCCCAGGACCAAATCTCGCACACAGGGGCAAAGCGCTGTTGCAGAGCAAATCCCCCCGAACAGGGAGTCTGGCAGCCACCCGCGCCCCTGCCAGCATGGGAAAGGCCTAAAAGCTGTCAAGCACTGCACAACAGGCAGGTTTCAACATTGAGAATATTCATCTCCAGCCATTTCCAGTTAATGGGACAAAGCAAACTGTGAAGAAAAACGGGAACATTACAGTACAAACAACAACAAATTAAAGTAATGCAATTAGAGAGCAATTAGGGATCTATCCTCCGGGAGCATTTCAGAACTCTGGGTCTTTCTCAAAATCTGATCTCTCTGCAACTTTCTTTCTTTCTAATTAACAAATGAGAAAGCGAATGGCGTGGCTGCCCCCGGTCCCCTGCGAAACGCCATCTCCTGCTCTGCAGGAGCAGACGGCGGTGGCAGGTAGAAGCGTTCACACCTCTGAGCCGAGCAGAAATGCAGCCGTCAGCAGATCGAGGTGCAAAGGCAGGGAGAACAGAAATCTCTGCCTGCGTCTTTCGCAAGGTGCCCAGAAACACACACACCCGAACGCTCTTGTGCAGGAGCCAGGCTGAGCGGGCACGAGCAGGCAGCGGAGCACGACCGACCCTGGAAAGCCCTTTGTTTTCCTGTACACTGCTCCCAGAGAAGCTACAGCCCAGAAAAATGTGTATGTAATTCCTCTTGACTTTCTAAACTTACCCACACACACGCCTATAAATAAGCACCCACTTAACCGAATTGCTCAAGCACTCTGCGGAGAGGAGCAGGGTGCCCTTGGGGCTTCGCTCTGGGCTGCACCCTGGCCAGGGCACAAGGACTCAGCAGCCCACGACGGGACGGGTGCCCCACGGCGGCACCAGCTCGCCTCTCCACCACCCCAGCCAGCCTGGAAAGCAGCGTTGGGCACGTCCTTCCCCGGAGGGCAGGGGACATCGGTGGTGCCAACAAAGTGCCCAGGAAATTACAGGAGAACCGAAACAAAGGGGCAAAGGTGTGCCATCCCATTAAGCCGGTGTCTCTCCTGTCTCATCCACAAGCCACCTGAAGGTCACAGCTGCAGAAGCGACACAGCAAAGCCAAAGCCTGGCTCTGTTGAACCTCCCTTCAGCGGATCCAAACACAGCAAACGCTCTCTGCGGAGGAGAAGGTGGAGGAAAGCCTTCCCCCTCGCTTCCTGAGGCTGCTGCTATTCCTGGGGGCAGCCCCGGCCGCACTACACAAGTCCTGTTCTTTTCAGCAAGGGGTGTTTGTCACACTTTGTAAGAAATAACAAAGCTTCCATATGTCCCGCTACCTGCGCACCCGCCGTCAGGGAGATGACCCCTCGGCATTCAGGGGAGGAAGGCACCTGTGCAATGGAGGGAGGTGGGAGCCTTGACCTTCATCCATTTCTGTACCCAAATCTGCTCTTGGGAACACCACTGGCCCCGTTTTGGCCTAGAAATTGGCCCAGTTCTGATCTCTCAAACCAGTTCTGGATCTCTTTCCTTGGAGCTTAACCCAGATCAAGAGAGGCACCCAGATCTGACAGCACCTGGGCCACGGCATGCACGGAGCAACCAGGACCAGCCCCGGGAGCCCCAGCCTGGCCTGGGAGCCCTCCCAACTCTGAAGAACACCTCGCAATGAAAAAGGGTCTAATCAGAGGCTCTGAAAAAGATACCGACTTTTAGTCAAAAGCTGCTTCTTGCAAAGGAATCATTCTCAAAAACACCACCACTGTTACTGTCTATGTGTGATCACTGACATAGGAGAGGAAGGCTGTTGGTGGGTTTGGGGATTTTTTCCTCCCCTCAACAGCAAAACTGCTGCAGGCAAGGACAGTAAATCCACAGCTGGACCAGAGTGGCCATCAGCGTTCCCCAGTAAATCTCCAGGGACAAAGAGGGGGAGTCAGGTGGTGCTGAGCCACACACCGCGCCTTAAAGCCCCAAGAGAGAGAAATCTGGGCTGCTCACAGGGAGCAAGGTGCTAAGTCAGCACGGATCAACTGGCTGCACCAATTCCTTTACAAACTGGAAGCAGCAAGTAAACCGGATCCAGGCAAACATCAGCAAAACATCTCCATCCGTAGACACCACCTTTCCAAGAGGGGTCAGTCAGCAACGCCAGGAAGGGCTGGGAGGCCTGTCAGGGATGTGGTACGTGCTCCGGAGCACACCTGGGAAAGGGGAACGCAGCAGCACTCCACCTCCCCTGGGCTTTTCAGTGCAGGAGAGGGCAGAGCAGGGCAGAAAAGCCTGAGGAGGGAGGCTGGATGCGGGAGGAGAGTTAGGACAGTGCAACCGAGAGCCAAGGGAAGTGACCTGCACAGCCCAGACAGCCAGGTACGCACACAGAAACACAGCGTGAACTGCGAGGGACGAGGACCAGCTATTTGGGGTGACTCAAAAGTGATTAAGAATGACTGGATAAAACAAATTTGGGGAGGGGGGGTGGGTGGAAATCAACCCTAATTTTGGAACAGTCCCATTCCAGGATGTGGCCAGAAAGCAGGGCCCACCCCAGGGCAAGGGATACGGGCGGTGCTGGAGCAGGGGCACTGGGATCAGGAGGTTTATAATCGACAGGTCTACACTGCTCTGGGAGTAATAAAGGATTCCTGCTCTCCTGTTTCTGACAAAATCAGGGGGAAAGACCCATTTTTACTCTAGAAAGCTCCGGTGCTGCCCTTCCCTCCTGTCCCCTCCTACAGCAGATGAGTCACTGTCTAGCAACCTTTATCCAAATACCTCTTACAAAACTGTTCATCGGGTCCCCGCCGTTGCCCACCCCACAGCACAAGGAGAAGTGGCAGGAGACGTGCCAGGTCACCGTCCCTTTCCCGTGGAACGACGAGAGCCCCGAAGCCGAAATCCCCCAGCCCAGCGTCCCCCTTTGCAGGCTGCCCCTCTCCGCAGCATCCCCCCGCTTCCCTGGCCCCTCTCTCCCCAGCCGGAGCCGGTTGTCGGTGTTTTGCAGATGGATCGCACGTGCTCGTGCGGGATCCTACAGCACAATCTCACGCAGAAAACGCAACCCAGTGATTTCTGTCTCCTCAAGGCCGTGCAAACCTCGTTCCTCACCCCAGCACCGCACGCTGAGGTCGTTCCAGCACTGGAGCGGGGCAAAGGGGTGCGCGGCTGCCCGGGGGGCGGCAGTGGGAGCGTGTTTAGCACCGGGACCGAGGGGGCACTGCCCGGGTCCGGTACCACCAGCCGACGGGCACGCATCTCCAGGGATGCGGGACCAGTGACCGGGGATCTCTCCCGCAGCCCCCAGCACCAGTCGCGCCGCGCAAGCGACAGCTTTGGCCAAGGCTCCCGGGCCTGGGGACAGGGGCGCGACGCGTGGGGCCGGCCAGTCCCGCGGGGACGCGCAGAGCCGGCCCCACAGAGCCAGCCCCGCGGGGACGCGCAGAGCCGGCCCCACAGAGCCAGCCCCGCGGGGTCCAGCAGCTGCGCGGGCTGGCGACCGCCTTCCCCGCGGCAGCGGCTGTCCCACGGGAGCGGCTGTCCCCCCCGGCCCCTGCGCTCAGATCCACCCTCCGAAACGCGCCTTTGCTCCCGAAGCGGTGCTGCCTTGGGAAGTTCTCCAAACTTCCCGAACAGCAGAGGGAAAAGGCTCGTTTTCCCGCACCTGCAGCCACCCATGCTCGCAGCCCGCGGAGCTCGCGGCCGCACGCCCCCACAGCCCGTTCCGTGCCGGCGCCCCGCTGTTCCCCGCAGCGGGAGGGGTGCCCGGCCGCGGGCTCACAGGTGGGTGCAGCGCTGCGGGGAGACCCCGCTGGGAGCGCATCCGGACGCGGGGCAGGGGCCGCACCGCCGGTTCAGCGCACGCCGCTCACCCCGCCTCCCGCCGCGGGTCGGGGGCGGCACAACCGGCCCCCCCCGCACCATCAGCCGGTCCCGGCGAGCCGAACAGACCCCCTCCCCGCCGCTCCCGCACAGCCACCGCCACCAGACAACCCCGATTCCCCAGACAGCTCCCCCCCAAACCCAACAACAGACGCGAGCCCGCCGCCGCGGGTCGGTACCTTCGTGCCGCTGGCCGCTCCCAGGAGAGGGGGGCTGCTCCCCCCGCGACGCTGCGCCCCCGGCGATGCTCCTGCCCCCGGCGATGCTGCCCCGCGCCCCGGTGCGCGGGAGGCGCCGGGCGATTCCCCGCGGCCCCGCCCCCGCCGCAGCGATTGGCCCCGGCGCGCCCCGCAAGGCGGTGCGGGTCCTAGTACCGCCCCCCGCCCCGGCGGGCGCTGTCCCCCCCCGCAGCCCGGACCCGCGCACCCGAGCGGGGTCGCCCGCACGCGGAAGAGGTGGGGATGTGCGATGCAGAGGAGCCCAGGGGCACAGCAGGGGAGGGCAAGGCAATAAACAGGGAAGGAGAAACCGAGGGGCCGCAGACCCCCGCACACCATACACGATGGGGAGACAATCCCTAACGCAGCTCCACGCACAGGCGTCTGGGAATCCGCAACGCGCGGCCAGGCTTAAACCAGACCAGTCTCCCCACTCTGAAATCCAGCCACAGCTGAATCGAGGAGAGCGGACTTCCCTTATTTTTTGTGCAAATAATCTCTGCCAAAGCCACCCCAGAGCTGAGACTGAAAGTCCCGAAACCCAGGGTGTAGGCGAGCTCAGTGCCGAGCATCTTCCCTCTGCCAACGCAGAGCTTCAGGGGCAATGTCATCGCGCTGCCCTCCCTGGTGCTCACAACGGAACCAGGAGGGCGAGGGCCGGCTCTGTCCCAGCTTTGCTGACTTGGCAGGCACCTCGTTTGCCAGCACAGGAGCCTTCCTACGCGTAGGTTAGGTCAGGAACGGGGACGTGAGGGAGCAGAGAGGCTGTGCTCCAGCCTGGCAGGTGACATTTCCAGCCTGCAGTGCACATGCACAGAACCGGGAGACAGGCAGTCGTCAGGCGCTGCTCTACCTTCCCCTGTTCCCGTGAGACCCCTCAGCAGGGACCGGGGTGCTGGGTCTCTGCAGGGCAGGGGAGACGTCTGAAAAGCCTTTGCAGCTCAAGGCAATGGAGGAACTGGGTGATTCCCATCTTGCATCCCAGATACGAGGGCTCCGTAATGCCCTCCCTTCCAAAGCCAGGTAACACCAAGCACGCTTCATTTCCCCTCCTAGCCCCACCTCAGGGGTGACATGGACTTTAAGTCACCCTCTATCACCACACAAGTCACCACACAAACAGTAGAAAGAAGAGTAAAGACTTCACCAGCAATTTTTTTCCATTTCCAGCTTAATCTGCTTGACAGCAGTTTTACAGACTATCTGAGCTGTGATGCTTCATGATCCTGCTTGGCTCTTTAGCTGTAAAAAAAAAAAAAAAAAAAAACTTCTAAGGAGCATTTAAGCCATGCATCTAAGCCTCCAAAAATGACACAAACTCCTTAGAGCTGCCACCTGGAGCCTCAGACACTTCAGTGCTAAGAAGGGCACAGCAGAGAATATTTGCGATGATGCAGCTGCCATCCAGGGAAGAGGCATTTCATAAATCTCTTCCTCACTTCTTTTTAGGATTATGTAATTCCCAGGAGCATCCCGTGCTCCCTTGTAATGGCAGCATCAGCACCAGAAAAGTTGGAAATAACTTACAAAATAAATCCTTCAGAATTTGTCAGGGTGCACCCTCTCACCAGCTAGCACGCTCGCCCCGTCTGCCGCAGGGCACTAGCTGCCTTTCTTCACGTTCGCCGTGGCTCCTGGGCCCAGTGAGCATTTCGGGATGCTGCCTGTTCCCCCACCACCAATAAAGGGACACGAGGGCGTTCACGCCCCACACCATTGCTGGAAGAAGCTCTGTGCCAGCATCCAGCAGCAGCCTGGGGGGCACTGGGCTGCCTTGCTGCTCCAGCTGCGGGGCCAGCCCACCCCGTCACCCCAAATCCAGGCAGCCGGGGAACCCCAGGCCAGCCCCAAGATGCAGCTCTGCACTCTCGGCAGTGAAATGAGTGGAGATAACCCGAGCCTGGGGGAGCAGGCTCCTCGGCTCCCCGCCGGCCAGCAGAAAGCACGCCTGCTGTGCCGAGGCTGCTCTTGCCATGTGGGGACTGGGAACATTTCCTCTCCCTGAGGCTGCAAATCCCCAAACGCTCCCCAAGGTCTCCCCGAGAGCCTGGCAGCGTCCCCGCGGTGCCGCTCGGTGTGCCAGCGCAGCACAGCTGTGGGCCCATGCCAGGCTCCTGGGACAAAACGCCTCCGAGCAGAACTCTTTTACAGAAAATAATGGTGAGAATGAGTAATTCATTAGTGCCCTCCTTTGTGCCAAAGAAAAAGGCTGCCCCATGGCTCTCCCGGATAGACTTGGGCAGCCTTGGCTTTGAACAAAGTGCAGCACTGGAAAATTCAGCTTTTGCTCCGTCCCGGCAGCCAGGCTGGGCTCAGGAACATGTTTACCATCCCTGAGCTGGGCTAACTTTGGAACAACCTGAAACACATCAAAACACAGAGCTGTAAAGCAGCAGCTGTGATTGATTAATCACAGTAGTGAAACTGAAGGGTTTGATCATTTTCAAAAGCTCTTTAACATCCTGTTCTCCAAAGAAGGAGAGGTTACCACAGCCACAGAACAAAGCAGAGCACAAACGGGGGCCGTTTCCGCTTGGGAGAGGCTCTGGACGGGCTCTGCTGCCAGCGGGAAGCGGGAGATCAAGACAGATGAGCGGAGTCACCAAGCTGCCGCTGGCTGGGAAGGAAACGGTCTGACTGAACCAGGCTGGGTTCTCAAGATGCGCACGTGCCACCCGCACGGGGACACCGCTCACCAGCACGCACGGCCTGATCCCACGCAGGCTGTGGGCCCCCAGCAGCCATTACATCCCCCGAGCTGACGGACACAGCACTGCATGCGCCAGCCAGGACATCTTCCCCCTTGGCACAGCCCGGTCAGGCCAGGTCCAGCGCCTGCCAGAAATCCCAGCACGCAGTGGGCATCGGTTACCTTCTGCCTCGAAGGGAGGCACAGACCCCCTTGGCTCCCAGGGAGACTCCGGCAGCTCTGCAGCCGAGTGACTGTCCCATCCAACCTCCTTGCCCACAGGAAGCTCACCCTTCCTCTCACACACATTACGGCTACGAAATATTTCAAATTCCCTCTATTTCTATGGGAACACTACATTTTTCCCCTTCCAGAAAGGAAAAAAAAAAAAAATCTATTTCTCTCTAATTTGACTCTGGTGGGCAGTCACGCTGATTCATTTTTCTCTTCCATCAGCCTTGCTTCCTCCCAAAGACCAAGCTAAGCACTGTCCACAGCAAGCACACAGCACAGTAACCATCACCCCACAGAGCTGCTCAGCAACATATTTTCCAGCCACCAATTAAGTACAGAACTGTTACCTGGTCAGCAATTAATTGGCATAAAGATCAGGGTGCGCAGGGAGCCAGGCCACCCGTGGCGGTGCGGGAAGAGCCCTCGCACAGCACACAGCACCGCACGAGTCCGGCTGCGCGGGGAGCCCCAGGGCAGCAAAGAGACCGATGGATGCCCTGAATCAGGGTCCTGCTGTGCACGGGCAGCAGTGAGGATGCTGAAACACCCCTGCCTGGGTACTTAGAGGCTCTGAGCTCGCATCCTCACATTCCCCTCTGCGCTGGCAACAGGAACGCCGCTTTCCAGGTGAATTCAGGTGAACATGTCAGTCCACTCAAGATACAAGAACCGGTCACTCAGCTCTTGACTGTTCTCACTTGGTTAGCCACGTCAAACCTGGTCATGCTGGTCCAGCCTAAAGCGTACTTAATGGACACTTGGCATTTACTTGGCATTTCATGCTTCCAGACTGGGGGAATTACCAGCGCGGCAGCAGAACTTGCGGCATGGCGTGGCCAGAGGATAAAGGAGAATCAGGCCTGTAGGACTATCGATCTGGTGTAAAAGCTGTTTACCCCCTTTCCCCTGGGAGGAAAAACCAAAACCCACTGTCTTCAAAGCCATTTTGTTAATTAGCAGTCACTGCACAGGTCAGGGGGCAGGGCAAAGGCAGCGGGTGGAAGGCAAATACAGTAACATCAGTACCGGGGTGTTTCAGGAGGCACAGGCCGGTCCAGCCCCTGTGCGCGTTCACAGCTCGGTGCCTGCACGCCGGGGCACGTCAAAGGCACAGCAGAACCTGCCCAAACACGTCACGACCAGGGCCAGCCAGGTGCAGGTCACCTTGCCAGGCGGAGCGGGGACGGCTGGAAGCAGCTACATTTCGCACTTCAAAAATCTGCTTTCTATCTCATCGCAGTAAAACAACTGACATGTGGCAAATGCCACGCTGCCCAGGGGACAGCAAAGGCACCGTTCCAGGCCTTCCCCTGAAACGCCGCTAATTGGATGGCAGCCTGTGGATTCAGAGTCAGTTCTGGAGAGAGGGCAGACGATGCTCCGCCGTGCAGTGCAGCAACACCTGCTGTTCCTCTCAGTGCTCGCCGTTTCCCTTCCCTC
Organism: Ardeotis arabs; assembly: GCA_011801015.1. NCBI lineage: Eukaryota > Metazoa > Chordata > Aves > Otidiformes > Otididae > Ardeotis > Ardeotis arabs. The sequence goes on along the minus strand of JAAGAY010146937.1, from coordinate 34,169 downwards.
CCTTGGGCTACGCTGTGCTATCCACGCTCCATTTTCTGAGCTGGCAGGCGCGGAGGAGTGAAGAGGAGAGGAAACCGCCGGCAAAGGCACAGTCACCTGCACGCTGCTTATGAGACATCCTTGCAGCAAACCGCCCGAACTGGGACCTCATTTCCCACGAGACATTGGCCAAAGCGGCTGGCACTCCCCTCTCCCGGCCGTGCCCCCGGCACGGGGGCTGCCGGCAGGTGAAAGCCACTGCACTCGCCAGAGTGGCTGCCAGCTCTGCTACCGCTCCTCTCCAAAATCAAATTCCCATTTCCGATTAGGGCAGAGACTGCAGACCGATGCAGAGCACCAAGCAGCACCGGCTCAGGGAGGGGAGCTGCTCAGCGTGTCTGGAGAAAGGAGATGCAGGCTTGAGCAGAGCCTCGTAACGGAGCTCGCAAACCCCGCAGCCACATGCATGCAGTACGAGGCTGTTTTTTTAGGCCAGCGTGCGAAGCTAAAGGAGGGCAAAATGTTACCCTAATTGCGCTGCCCCTCTTGCCCACCCCCTTCAGCAGCAGCGGATCTGCCCTGGGAGACAACGCTACGTGGCACGGCAGTGAGAGGATCAGGCTCCAAGCCCAGCGCGCTCAGACTCGCCTCTGCGGTTCCCATGGGAAGGGGCTGTGCCTTGACCCGGCACTTCGAGCTGGCCCCTCTTTCTGCCCAGCCCAGCCACTGCCACCCACCGCCGCCTGCGCACACTCCCGGGTTTGCCCGGCCCATCGGTGGTGGTCTCGCCCAGCTGCCTGGGGCGCAGCGCGAAGCCCACCCTCCCTGCGCAGAGAGCAGCGGCACCCAACCCTGCTCAGGCTGGGCAGCCCCTGTTCCTGCGGGACCGTAACAGCTCAGATTCTCTTCCGAGGCACAGCGCCCATTAGACTTCTCTTTTCCTGACATTCAGCAGTGAAATTAGAGCAGGCAGCAGCAGGTTTTTTGCAAAACAGAGTTTGCTGAGCGTTTAACATACTGTCTGCTTCTTCATTGAGGCTGTGGGCCCTTCTGCCAGCTCGTGCTGTTTGAGACAACCTGAGCCAGTGGCTGACCCTGGCTCCATCGCCCTGCTAAAGATGCCTGCGGGACGTCCCTGGATAGGTTACTTTGATTTCACTAGCTCATCCTCAACTGTAGTTTTTAATCCTGGGGATAACAAAAGGTTGAACTGTAGCCGCCTTCCAGGATCTCAGAGTCTGGCAGAGCATCTTTAGCTCTGTGCATCAGAGCTGCAGCACCCAGGGAGCTTAAACAAAGAGCCCCAGGCAGTCCCAGCCTGAGACACCGGGAACAATGCCATCCCTCACAGGCAGGGGAAGATGTTTGGAAATGCAATTTCCGAGGTCACCTTTTATCGTCCAGGCAAACCACAGGCACAGCGTAGAGCCTGAGTGCTGCTTTTGTCGGCTAAAGCCAGCACTGGGGACTTCCCGCAATGACAAAACCACCGTCCCCGCACTTTCAACAGGTCCTCTCCCACCGCCCTGGTGCTGAGCCCCAGAGGGGGCAGGGGAGCCAGCTGCACACCAAGACTTTTTGCAAGGGATTTCGGTCCTGATCCCTGAGAATGGGGAGGCTTTGTCCACTAATCTCAGAGGCTAAAATAATTTTACGCTTTCTTGTGAGAAATCCCCACAGCAAAGCCTGGCAGATGCAGCGAGCCCAGACAGAAACATATTTCCCCCGTGGTTACCCTGCTGCCTGACTGCCAGCACACAGACACGTAATTTGTGCCTCACTAGGCAAAACGCAGTGAGGTGTTTAACGTGACAACAGGAACATTTCTCTGAACGCCGCCGCCTCAGCTGACCCCGGCGCAGCATCGCACTCCCCCGGCGCCTCGCCAGCACCCACTCCTGCGGCTGCCTGCCATGCTCCGCTTCCCAGCAGCTTTCACCTCTACACCAGTTCTGCAGGCTCCTCACGCGCTATTTAACACCCAGCAGCCCTTCATAGCCCCCTCTTCGTCCTGCTTTGGGAAGTTTGGAGCTTCTCCCACCCCCTCTTACAGCAGGCCAGCACCAAAGCCGCCCTTCGGGAAGCCATGGAGCGGGGAGCCGAGGTCTGGCACAGAGCGCAGAGCCCAGGCGTGGGGAGACAGCGCGGAGATGGACTCCCTCAAGCGGAAAGCCTGGCAGGAAGGTTGGCTCTGGCACGGGGAAAGCGTGGACCTCAGCCCAGGCTGAGCTGCATCTCGGAAGCTCGTAAATAACAGCGCTGCTTGGCCTGCTAACACCCCAGTTTTTCCTCTGGCTTACAGACACGGAGACCAGTCTCTGCCCACACCGCTAGCATTAATCTGGAGTCAGACAGCGGTAACACACAGAGCGGAACAGGTACAGCTCTCGCAGGAGTCCCCAAGCGGGCAGAGAGGCAAGTAACAAACCCTTACCTGCCGCGGCATCCTGAAGACTCCCCGATGGCTGAGACCAGGCGTGAGGAGAGGGTGGGTGGAAGCTGGGCACAAGCGACCAGCCCTGAGCACAGGCATTGAGGGGCACCTCCAGCTTGCACCCCTCGCTCTGTTCTCCCCTGGGGCTGCAGCTGGGACCCAGCACAGCCACTGCTGCAGCAATGCCAGCACGAGGAGTCACTGGGGCTGGAGGAAATCAGGGCAGCCCACCGTGATGAGAGATGCAGACCAGCTGGGCAGGCTCCAGTGAGCCTTCCTCCCAAGAAAGCCCAGCAAATAGCTCACCTGTACTGGTCAGACTGGTTGCACCTGGGTGCTAATCGCTTAAATGGATCCCAGTTACCCCGTAACTGGTTACCCCACACAGGCTGCAGCAGGATCACCCCACAACCCACGGCAGAGCTAGCTCAGCAGCGAGATAGGGCAACCCAGCTAGGAAGGGAGCACATTGCAATGTGGAGCTCTGCCCGCAGATCCTCCTGTGCAAAACCTGACATCGGCTCCGCGGGCACTGCGCTGCTGCAAAGGGCTCTTCTGTCACCGCATTATTGGTTATCGGTGTTTTCCCAACACCAAACGATGCCTTCCTGGACCTCTGTCTCTGGGACGCAGCACGCTTGGCTTGCTTTACAAGCAGCCACACAAACACTTGCTCCGTTATCCTACCCAGGCAGGCTCGAGCACTTACCAAGTTTGTCTTCTGCGTACCAGTTGCTAAGGATGCTTGCTGCTGTCTAACACCATTTAAACCAGCGGACCAGGGCTCCCCAGCTCCACGGACAGGAGATGAACACATATCAGCAAACAGCCAGCCCAGTCCCAAGGCAAAAGTGTTAACAACAGGCTGTCAGATCGTGTTTGTCACTGCTAATTTATCAGAAGGGCCATTTTGACTGGTTTCAGTGCCTTTCCCCAGGGACACTGAGGAAAAGGAGAGCTGAGCGGATGCGTTATTGCTCCTTGACTGAGGCCTGCCCCAGCCCGGTGCTCTGTGTTGGCTGCTGGTGAAGGCGATACCGTAGGTCCTGCAGCTCAGGTTAAAGGGATTGCTGTGGGTTTCGGATGTCGGCACACGGAAGCGGTGCCCGCAGTCCGGTGCCTGGCACGCGCGTGGCATCACCCTGCCAGCACGCTCTGGGTGACACCGCCAGGTCACAGCCCGCTGTGACACCGGGGAGAGCTGCGCCGCTCAGGCTTCGAGGCGGGCGAGCGCACGGGCCAGCCGCCCCATGGCCTTGCACCGCCACGTTTCTCATGCCTTCCTCGGGAAGCTGCGACGCGCAGCCGCCGAGAGGGACTCGGCCCCCATCACCATACGGCAGCGCCTGTCCTCCGGCTCCGAAGCGTCGCTTCGTGTCTGTTCCACCGCCAACCTTGTCAGAGTGCCCCAGAAACCCCTGCCGCTATTTTTAGAGGGTTAACAAATACCTCTAGGACAAAATCACCCCCTGGAACATGACTCCCTTTCAGCCCAACAAAGGGCCGCAGCAGCAGTCCAGTCACTGTGAAGATGAAATTCCAGCTGACGAGCTCCGTCTCCCGTCACCCACCTGCCCGTAGTGAACGAACACAGGAAAACAACTCACCTGCCATTTGGTTGCCAAGGTTTCTCATTTTTATGTATAACTGTATATTTATAGTGCCCCTTGCCATCAAAAACGAGCAAAGGGAACAGCAGATAAGACAGCTGGGCAGAATTGTTTCTCAACAGAATGTTTTCCAGGGTTCCACGAGGCGTCAGCAGCTCTTTAAAGTCTTTTTATTACATTCCACGTTAGGTGCAAAATCGGATTTCAAAGACACTTTAACTTTGAAAAAACAAAGTGCAGATCTGTGCCGTGCCACCTGCAAACAGCAGAGCCCTGACCCACATTAGGGAGAAACTTCTCAGGGAGCGAGGGAGCTTTGCCAGCAAGGCTGGGCCATTTAAAACACTTTAAAAATAAAAGGTCACAGGGAAATCGCTGCCTTCCTAATTATAGCACTCGCTCTAGTGTTACCGTGCCATAACTCAGGTTCCTAATTTAAATTGTCATTAAGCCTTGCTGCAGGCCCCATAACTTAATGACTGTTGGTACGATAGCCGGTTCTCCACCAAGGAGAGGAAGAGCACGTTCGTATCGGAGACAGGGTGAGGAGAAACCGCACGCAGAGCTAAATAAGGGTCAAAATCACAACATGGCTCAGGGCCTGCCCCCCTTTCTCACAGGGCTTTCATTCTGCACGGAGCAGAAACCCAAGGCTCTAAGACGGCGCCCGGCGTTGCTGATGCTTTCAGGGGAGATGGAAACATTAGAGGGCAGAGAGCCTGCAGCCCCCTGACACCAGCACCCGTCGCCCCTCTCACACGCCCTCCTCCCATCCCGATGCGCCAGTGCTGCTGCCCAGGACCCCCTCACTGCGGACCCCCCAGGCCGTGTCCTCCCCTCTGGGGAGCTCTGCAGTCACCACATCAGCAGTGTGGAAAGGCACCTAGCAAAAATTAACCAACTTCGATTTTCTGTTACATAAAACCAGCAAAGCTTCCATTATTTTTTGTCCCTTCCTAATTAGTTTATTAGACCACAAATTACTAATCAAAACTCTTCTCATCTCCATTCCTTCCAGCACAGAGACTGTTATCAATTCCTGAATTTTCTGAAGATTGACTTTTACTTTTTTTTTTAAAGTACAAAAATCTTTAACAACCACAGGCAATTAGCAAAATGAATATGGAAGCAGGTTGTATGTCCAGATTGGTTATGCCATAAAGAGGCACCATCCTAATTGGACTGGAATGGAAGCTTTTGACTGCTGCACCTGACACTGTGAAACAGGAGATGTGCAAAATTCAGAGGCAATTTCTTACAGCATCATGACGCTCTCAGCATAAATCATTTTACACGTTATTATCTGGGCAGAGGACATGCAGAGAGCTGCTTCTAGCATTTTGACTTATTCTTTAAAAAATTCAGTATTCCAGGGTAAATGAATCTTGCCAAGGTTCTCTCAAGAGCTGCAATTAAATTTAAAAAAAAAAAAAAAAAAAAAAAAAAGTAAGAAGGCCCCAAGCTGAGGAGGGCTTCAGAGGCCCCAGGGCAGGGCCAGCTCCCTGCGCAAGCAGCGCTCCCCGCAGAGGGGGCAGAGCCTCCCAAAACACTGCGAGCAGCGGGGCACAGCGCGACGGGACACGCGTGGGGCGGCCGGGCGCGCTCCCGTCTCCCCGCTCGCGCCTGCCCGAGCCGAGGGCGCCACCCCGCGGCGCGCACGGGCGCTCCGCGCGGGCTGCAGCCGCCGGGCGGGGCGCGGCGGGAGCGCGTCCGGGAGCGCGTCCGGGGGCGGCAGGGCCCCCCCGCCCCGAGCCCCGCGTCCGGGGGGACCCTGGCGTGGCGAACGGAGAGCCCCCACAAACCGAGCCTGCGGTGCCCCTGCGCGGGCCCTCGGCGGGTCTCTGCAGCGGGACTGCGGGGCCGGGGTGCTGCCGGGGGGCGAGCAGCCAGGTCCCGGCTGCGCGAGGGATGCGAGTGGAGAGCTGCAGGGCAAACCACCTCCGACTGCTCGCCGGCTTCCTGCGGGCGCAGGATTCCCCCTCCTGCGTGCCCCAAACCGGGAAAGTGGCCTTTCGGAGGGTCAAGCACAAACCAGTTCGGGCGTTCTGCTGCAGGGCAGTTTACCAGCTGCACGCTGCTGCCCCTTCCCCAGCGGCTCCCACACAGCCCAGGCTGCGGGAAGCGTCACCCAGCAGTATTCCCACCCCTTTTCCCCCAGCACAGGTACTGCAGGAGGAGCTCCTCTTATTCAGCAAATAAAGTGATCTGCAGGGAATTAATTCTGGGCTCCATCCCAAAGCTGAAAGCGGGAGAAGATCAGGTTCTGTACCACTCTGGGAGACACAGCAGTGCTTTTCTGAGAGCGCACTGGAGAAATGTCAATATCTGCAGGCAAACAATGAACCTCGTTCATGCTTTACATGCTGCTGTCTTCCTGTTAATTCGGTCATGTAATCGCAGACAATTTGGTTTCTAGACCGTAATCTGATATTTGCACAGAAGTGATACAAATATCCTGCCATTAAGTCCCTTTCACTTTGAGGAAGCAGTTCAGGTATTACGAGATGCTTGTCGAAGAGCGGGACTGCTGGGTTCCCAGCCGGAGCGAAGCCGTTCTGCCTGAGGGAGCAAGGGCCTTGCTCAGACGGGGAAGGGCGCTTGTGTCCCTCTGGGTGAGCAGAGGACGCCCTTCTCCCTCCCAGAAGTATCTCAGCCTGTACCAAACGCGCGCAGCAGGAGCCAAAGGAGCGGCCCAAGGGCACCAGGTAAGGCAGGACGACTACAGACAACGGAGAAGGTGGAATCAGAGGACAAGGCGCTGCAAGGATCAGATGTGGCTTGGGAAAGCTACTACAGGGATTTTGGAAGTGAGTCAAGTTCTCAGTTGGACCAATCTGTCTGCTCCTGCTATGTATCTGTTATCAGACTTACTGTTTCATCACTGAGTGGAACAGAAGGAAAAAGAAAAACAGGGCGGAAAAATTAAGCTGCGTTTCAGTTGTCATTGTACAGCCTTCTCGATCTTGCAAGTTTTCTGAGAAGGCAAGCAGCAGTTTCACAAGAGTGGAAAAGTATTTTAAGCACAGAGGTCAGCAGAAACAATGCAAAACTTTACAGTCATAAACTGAACAAGAAAATCCACAGCCCATGCTGTGCTGGGACTTGCACAGCCATTCTGTCAGGGAGAGAAACAATAGCTTGTAACTTGCCAGCGCAGTACGCATTCCAGGCTCCCCCCGGGAACGGTCACTGCGCTGCCAACTGCAAACGGCTACGAGCGAGGCTTATCCGCTGCAAACTTGCACCAGCCATCTGGGAGAGCAAGCACGACGCATGGCTCCTCGCCGCGCGAGGGAAGGAGCAGAGACAATGTCAGTTTTCATTTGGTTTGTTACTCAGTCATCTCCAGTCATGTGTTCCAGGAGCTGCACTGGGACAAAATGGGAATTCCTCCTTGGCTCAAGCAAGGGTGTGCTTTGTGTTGGGGTAACAGCTCGTGTACTCATCTCTGCCGTTCTCATCTCAGCGGACGCTGCTATCCAAACAAGGAATGGCTTCATTGTCCTGGCTACGTGGAGGAACACCCCTGTCCCAGGGACCCTGCGTGTTACACCGATGCGTCACAGGGCGTGAGAAAGATGCATTCCCAGCAGGATGAGGTACCGGCTCCATGCTGGACAGGAAAGCAGCGCTCAGCAGAAATGGGGCTAAGCACAGCTCCTGCCTACATCCAAGACAAAGGGCAGAGCCACCACTGAAGGTCTGGAGGTGATGCTGCATTGTGCTTTCAGACATGAGACAATCCCATCCCAAAACACTCCGCATCTGGTGAACGCAGCCGAGCCCTGACTGCCAGCACTGCAGCACCCGCTCTGCGCAGGGAGTGCTTGTCAGGGCCTTTGGGAGCTGCAGGAAAGCTGCAGGCATGTGCCGCAGCCATTGCTTCTCCCAAGCAAAGCAGGCTGCCTCCTCCTCCAGCCCTTCTGGTGCCTGACCCTGATTTTACCAGCCGCTGGAAGTCAGGCTGTCACCCCAGCCTTGCCGGGTGGGAGCACACGCCGCAGCGTAAAGGTGATGAATAGGATTCTGCACAGGGCATGTTGGGCTTGGTTATTGATGATGCACACTCCAGCTTTGGGAAGTCCTTGGAAGCCTGGTGTTCATATTTCAGCTGAGATTTATATCCAGGAGAACAATGCTCTGTTACAGGAGTGCTTCGCTCTCCCAGCCACACCAGTAATTCTCAGCAGCTTTTTCCCGAGCTCTTTTCTGGCTCCCCACTTTGACTCATTGTCTATTGTTGCACATCTGTCAAGCGTAACAAGGAAAGCTTCGTACACCCCATCCACTGCAAGGGAGTTTCTTTACGAACTGAAATCTCAGTGCTCTGCTCCCTTAACCCCTGCAGTGCCACGCGCACCCATCGGGAGGTCGTGGTGAGAACTGGAGCAGGGCTGAGGAAGGGCATGACAAACACTGCAGCTCCATCACCCAAAAACATACTCCCAGGCCTTTCTGAAGATTCTGTACGTTGGTAGTTGGAAACAGGCTCAGCGAGTACTTCTGCAGAAACAGACTGGCTGTAAGGCAGCTGCTGACGTTGGTGTACGGAAAGTGACCGTCCTTCAGAGAGCAACTTGTCTCCCATCTGCACAGAATCAATCTGAAATTTCTCCAGAGCATTCACCTTGTCACAAATGATGCTCCCAAACCAATTGCTGCTCCTTTTCAAAGTGTTTATTTTCTTCTCCCATTTACCTTGTCAAAAAGAAACCACGAGTGCAGTCATTATGGCTCTCACGTTTATGTTGTGCATTCAGAGTTTTTTCCTCTTCCAAGGTCCATGCCCTGCTTGTGCTGCCCAGAAGGGTGGGGACTTTTGGTGGCTCAAAAAGAAAAGTCTGCCGGGACCCCAGTCCCGGTAAACGGCTTGCCAGGAAATATCAACAGCTTTGGAGAGCAGAGCACAGGAGAGCAGGGTTTGAACAAACCTCCCGCTGCCGAGCTCCCCCAAGCCAGGCCCAGCCTGTGGTTTCGGTGCCGTGTCCCCAGGCCTCTGCACGTCACCGCAGCGCCAGAGATGATGAACTCGTGCAATCGGCTGCTGCAGCTCAGAAGGAACGGGGTGGATCCTGGCCAGCAGCCACGACACCTTCACCGTCCCATCCATGCAGCTGCACCTCCCGTCCCGTCAATGGGGGCCAAGGCAGCCGGGTCCCGGGGAGCGCGTGGGGTCCCCGGCCCTGCCCAGTGCCGCGAGCCCACGCTGCCTTTATTGATGATGGGCCGCGGGAGAGAGCTCAGTTATTCCAATGCCGACTGTTTCACAGCAAGCAAAAGGGATCCAGGAAAATCTTTTCCTGTGAGTAAACAATTGCGCGAAGCTGGCTGTGAACACAGCGCTTGGAGCCCAAACACCCCAAAGCCAAATGTTACCTGTCACGATCAATGGGCAGCCTCAGCCTGCCCGTTCTGCGAGGGGCTGGCTGGGGGGACAGGCACCCAGCCTGCTGTTGTTTGGGCAACACAACCGCGTTAATTCTGCAAAGGACGGGAGAGACTGCAGCCCTCTGCTATTTGGAAAGAATAACGCACAGACAAATCACAGAGCTTTTCTTAATGCTGCCGTGATATACAAATAAGAGGCTTAAGTGTAATTATAGGTTGTATAATCAGTGTGAATAAAGAAATATGGAGTAATTGATGCCATATTTTATAAATATCCTAAGTGTTTAAGAAACTGAAAATGTTTTCAAAAGAAATACTTTAGCATAATGATTATAAAGTCCTTTAACGTGAGCGAGCTGCTTTCTGAAGCCAGTTTCAGCTTCAGTCTCATGAACATAAATAGAGTTAATTGCCCTTCTGCGCGAGCTGGATGTGAGCGCATTCCAGCAGCATGCGTGTTCCAGAGCGCCAGCTCCAACACGTTCCTCCCCGCGCGACCTCTGCCTCTTCATGCACAGCACATCAAACGCACAGCACATCTGGGCAGGGGTGAAGTTAAGTGCTTGTAGTAGCGAGCCTCGGAAATGGATTGAGACGTCGACTGCTTGCCCAGATGTTATTGGGATATTCCAGTGCAAATGCAGCTTTCCTGAGTTCACCCCACAAGGGAGAGGATGTTGATGTGCAAATTGGGACAGCGGGGAGAAGGGATGCCAGGTGGTTCGGGGGGTGCAAATAGCTCATGCCCTCTTCCTTTCCGAAAATAAGCAGCTGCACTGTAGGGGCAAAGAAGGGGGATTATGCTCACTGGTGAAAAGGGGAAATCCTTTAAGGAGACAACTCCTCAGCTGCCCGACTCCCCAGGGCAGCGTGCCCGCGGGTGCAGGGTGCTGGCACTGCCAGGAGAGGAGGAGGCTGAGGGAAAACTGCCAGGCGCATTCCCTTCCGCACAGCGGGACAGGGCCCCTCTGGCACAGGCTGCCCCCCGCCATCCCCTCTGCCAACCCCACTCTGATCCCATCCAGTAACATCAGCGAGGGACTCCTCCCAGGCCAGGCACAAGCTCATTTTCTCTCCGAGTCACACACTGAGTTATACGTGAACAATGCAAATGAAAACACAGCACAACTCTACCGCGAGATCCTGCAGAAACACAGCGTTTCCATCTCCAAAAGTAAATACCACCTCGGATTGGGTCCTGCAGGATGAAAATAGGGGATACTCTGTAAGTAATGCTAAAACTAATAAAAACATCCCGATTTGGACATGGCCTGGGGGCAGAGCGCAGTGTGCACTCACAACTGCCAGATCACAGCCGCAGAGGGGTTTGTGCGGGTGACCCAGTGCAGAGGGCTGTCTCGAGCGCTCACGCGCGCTCCCCGGGGCTTTGGGTTTCTGCCTTTAATGAGCCCGTCCCTCGGCCCTCCTTCACTCCCAGGCGTTCCCCTAGGAGTCAGGCAGAACAATTTTAAATCCAATTTCGTCTTACAGATTTTCTGCAACTGGGGCTGAAGCGCGCTGCTGAGCAAGCACAAGCCCTGGCTCGGCGCCGCAGCCTCGCTGCCCGATCCAAGCGCCTGTCACCACACAGGACGGCCACGCGCAGCGGTGCAGCGGCATGTCTGCCCCCATGTCAGATCCCAAGCCCACCGCCAACCCGGGGCCTCGCGGAGGTCGTGCTTGCCCAGGGCACACGGGCTCGGGGCTCTTTCTAGCGTCAGGCTCTTCAGCAAAGAGCAGGGGCCCCGCAGTCACCAGGCTCTGGGCACAGGGCAAGGCGCAGCTCCGCTGCTGGCCGACGCAGAGGGAAAGGCTCTTACAGCAGCCAGGAGCTCTGCACCTCCACAGCCACCCTGCTCCTCGCCAGCGATCCATCTGCAGCGTGGCAGAGCCGGGGCGATGCACCAGGGACTGGCTCTGCCCATGGCCTGCAAACTACGACTGGGGCAGCTCCCGGGGCAGCGGCGTGGCAGACGGGGTGCACCGTCCTCTTGCCCTGGTTCGGTCCACCTCTGCCTCCCTGCAGCTCCGTTTCAGCCTGAGGCTTCCATCGCCATAACCGCCAGACCCATGACCACTGCTGCAATTCCCTTTGCTCTCACAAGTGATTTATACCGGGTTCAGGCACCTCCGTCCCCCTCAACACCCCGTGTCTCTCGCATGCTCTGCCACAGCCGGGGAGGTGCTGAGAACAGTCTCGTGCCCACTAATTGCTTTGGCGCGGGGGCAGTGGGAAAACAGCACAGCTCTGTGTTGAATTAAACCGCTACCCTTCCCTCCTTGGCATCACCCTCCGGTCTCCGTGCCTTCACAGCAGCCTTTCCGCAGCGTCCCTGCGCCGTACATCCCAAGGGCAGTGTCTGGTGTTCATCAGAAGGGAGCCCGCTGCCCTGTTCCCAAAGGCCAGCGCAGGACAGAGCCTTGCTGCAGCCATACAGCTGCTCATCAGCAGCCTGCGGCCAAAAGGGCCTGGCCACTCCCAGTGCCTGGCCGCTCCCAGTGCCTGTTTGCATTTGCATCTCTGAGCACCTTCCTCAGCCTTTTTAGACAGCCACGATGCCGTCAGCCCTTTCCTTGCCCCACAAAGCCTGCGATGCCCGTTGGCAGGCTGCTGAAACCATGCCACCCTTCTGCTCCCTTCAGTTTGCATCATCCACAAGAAGCTTTGAACTCCGACACCTCTAAGTACAGGAGGCTGCATCTGGAGAGGAAGGCGGTGATAGCCTCCAGAAAGCCACAGCCCAGCCCCTAGCTCCAGTTTTGCTAGCCCTCCAAAGCCAAACAGCAGGAACGCATCCCATTTCGGGAGGTGACAGCCCTCCCCCTAGGGACACGCTGGTCCTCCTGCCCACAGGAGCCAAGTCGGTACCTCTAGTGCTGGGGGCACGTCCCGAGTCTCAGGGAGGCTACGGTACCATCCGGCTCTTGGCTCTGCCGCCGAGGATGATGCTCTGCCAGTGGCGGGGGGCACAGGGGGTAGCAGCCCACAGTCCTGATGCCATAACTGGGCCGCTAAAACCGCCCTCAAATGGGCCAGCACCCGCAGCTACCGCTTGTCTGCAACATAAGCGTACATTGAGTCTGTTCTGTGAAACGATGCTGCAGCAGAGCTGAAGTGCAGGCACAGCCCGTGCTCCAGCTGGGTCATGCTCTGTTTACAGCCTGGCTCTTCTGGACCCGAAGAAGGGTTTGTGTTCTCGGTCATCCGCAGCCCTGCACTTCGGGAAGGACAACATTACATTTGGCTCCGTGCCTGAGCTAAACACTGCCCCATCCATCAGCAGTTTGCCTTCTCATTCATCTGATGGGCTTGATCTTGAAACCATCTGTTTTCCCTCAGCTTGCATCCAGCTTCCACTTGGAGAGCAGAGCCCTTTCCAGCTACAGCCCCTGGGCAGGGAGGTGGGAAAGCCACCTTTTTTAGCTCTCTGCAGCTAAAAAACCCCAAATTCGACTGCAGACGGACACCAGCGACCCTTCTTTTGCAAGCAGAGGCAAGACTGGCAGGACTTGCTGGTGAGGAAGACCAGAGAAGTAGCCCCAGGACAGAGCTCAGGATGCAGCTGGGGTTGCTTGGGCCGGATCCCTGCGGCAGGGCAGAGCCCGTGCAGCTCGGAAACACTCAGCCCGTGCAGACCCCGCAGTGCATGGAAACACTCAGCCCGTGCAGACCCCACAGTGCATGGAAAAGGTCTCTGGGAAAAGGTCTCTGGTCCGGGGTTCAGCCTAGGACTCCAGGAAAGAATGATGCTCTCAGCAGTGGGAAGAAACCTTCAGCAGTCTGAGAGCCTGTGATGAGTAGTTTCCTTTTTGTAATATTTGTTTTAACCTGTCAGTGTGTTTTCTGCTCCCAAACAAATGTGGTCTGGTTTCTGTCACCGAGAGGCTTCGAGTGCACTGGCTGTGGCCTGGGGCTTTGTTTCTTTTCTAGGGAGGGGAACCACAATGAACTTCACTTAACTGGTCCTTCCCTTCGTCTCTTTGGGATGCTCTTGCTTTCTTTCAAGGCTGCTGTGAACTGACAGGTCGGTGTAAACACACATTTTGAAAGGCACGACCAGACAGCAGTGCCTCTCCACACTGCACACGCAGCACTTGCGCATCTCTGCAGCAGGTATCACAGTGACACTGCGTCGCGTGCCCCAGTCAGCGGCTTGCGGGAGGAAGGAGCAGGGCTTTGGGCTGCACCTCTCGCATGGGCTCGCCTGGAAAGAAGCGGCGTGCCCGCGAGCAGGGCCCTGGTACCCCGGCACTGCTTGGTTACGGGCCCTCTCCTCCAGGCTGGAGCTTACTTTGAGCCCAGCTCCCGAAAGCCACGCGGCAGAGCAGGGCAGAGGGAAGGAGCGGCGCACGCCCATCAGCCAGCCTCCTTGCCTTGGCCAAGCCGAGCCGTACAAGCCAGCTCTAAAATCCACAGAGATGGACTGCACAGCCCTGTGCACTTCTAGTGCTGCAGGAGGGAAAAAAGAGCATTTCCTGCAGATGTTTCCCTTTCGCTGGGACAAATCCAGACCCGGCACGAGTCGGAGCAACGCACAGAGCAGCTGTACTGTAAGAGCCTCCCATGCTGACACCCAGCGCAGTAACTGTGGTCCAGCGCGGTGCAGACACCATGCGATGCTCCTGCAGTCCCTCCCCAGCTTTTGGGGCCAAGTTTGCAAGAGCAGGTGAGGTACCAGATAGTGGGGATAATGAAAACCAGCTGCCGCGCGAGCGTCCCGGGACAGCGGCGAGCTGTCAGGCTCGGGATAAGCGGTGTCTCCTGGAGCAGGAGACAAGACAGCCGCTCTCGGGGAGGGCCCCGCAGAGGTCACTGCGCAGGAATGGATATGGAAGAGATTTTCGTGTTAACCCTTTGGTTGCCTTGCGGAGGGGCAGCGCCAGCCGGCCCGGGCTGCCCCGGCCGCTTCCCCGCCCGTTCCCCTCCGCCGCCGTCAGAGGGCACCCGCCTCCCGCGGCCGCGCCGTCGGGGGGGCAGCCGGCCGTGGCACGAAGGGATCACCCGCTCCCCTGCTGTTGTCAGAGCCGAAACCGCCCCGGCCGCCGCCCCTTGCGCAGCGCCCGGCACCCTGTCCCCGCACGGGACCCTTGACGCCCCCGGTTATTGTTCCTCTGGGGAAGGCGGGAGGGAATTCGCCCATTCTGGCTCCGGAACCCGGTCACAGTGGGAGCGCCTGCACAAAACCCTGCCCAAAGGCCCCTCTCTCCTCTGCTCCGGTACCTGGGGGGGCTGGCAGCGATCTCCTGTGACAGAAAGGGGAGAGAGGCCCGTGCTCTCCGTCCCAGGCACAGCCCGCTGGCAGCGGCGCCCGAGCCGTTCGGCTGCATTTCTGGGCGCCAAGAAACACCTTTGGGAACGCGGGAGCATCGCTGGTCCTCCTTCGTCACAGATGTTGAACCCAGGTGCTTGGAGGACAAAAACCAAACTCAACAAACTGATTTAAAATCCTGAATCCTCTGTATTTTAAATTCATCTTTTGCCTTTTAACCTTTGAGTGACTTTGTTCAGCTTTCCTAGCCCTCCCACTGGAGGAGAGCTTTCCTCCCTTCGGAAGCAGAGAAAGCGAGGACTTTCTGCACCAGATGCCTGCAGCAGCTAAGGGACTGGGAGTTTCCCGACCAGACTGGAGAGGGTGGCAACAGGACAGCCACACACACACTCAGGAAAGGCTTCCAGAGTGCCACCAGCTGCCCAGCCGGGGGCACATCCAGCTGCCTGGCCTCTCCCTCTGCACCATCCCCTGCAGCACATCCCTGCCCCAGGAGCAGCCTCTCGTGAGGGCTGCCGTCGGGAGGGCATGCCAGCAGAGCATGCGGGCGTCGCGGCTAGGAACCCCGGCACCAGCAGCCAGCACATCGGTTTGACATCTCCAGTGCTTCAGAGAAGCAAGCACAGCTCAGACATTTCCCAGGGAAAAGCCAGGGGTTGAGAAGTCTCTTCCTCGGGCCAGCTGAAGCACAGCTCCGGGCTGAGCTGCCAGGACAGAGCCCGCAGCGCGAGGTGCTGATGGGAACGACACCTCGCCTGCTCAAACAGCCACAGGGAAATACATTAAACCAGTTCTTTCGTGCTTAACCTCCCGTTGAGATAAACAATGATATTTGCATCCACTACAAGCCAAGCAAAGCCAGAGAGTCTGCTGGGAAAGCAAAAAAAAATTGGAAGGGCTGGGCTGTGCTTTGGGTTAGGGCTGAATCCCGCCTGGCTCTCCTCTCAGCCTGTACAAACCTGCGCATGTTCCTGAGGGGCTGGGAAAGCACCGCTCACGGGAACGCGCTCGATGCACGGCACCCAGGGGAAGCCTTTCTGACTGCGCTAGAGAGCTCGTGGGAATCTGCCTGACACCTGCCTGCACACAGGGACCGAGATGCTTAAGCCCAGAAGGCAATTTAGAGGGAAACATAAGCTGGGCATTCTGTAGAGACATCGCGCATTTCCAACGGGATGGTAACATGCTGTCCAGGCCCCAGCCCTGAGGCTGTTTAATGATCTGTGCATGTCAGGCTCTCAGCAACGGCAGGCAATGCGTCCTCAGGTTGCTGTACTGCTCGAGGCCATGCTGAGCTGCGTGCCCAGCTCAGAGCTGGGGCTTCAGCTGCTCCCCAGACTCACATCAGCATGTGGAAACCCAATTGCCCATGTAATAACCCCCCATTCCTCCTCATGTGCCCACACTGCTGCAGGAAGGCAGAGGAAGCACTCCATCCTCTTCAGCAGATTTTGCCCTACACTACTGAAAACCCCAGGGTGAATAAGACGCGCTGCCGAGCTCCCCGCCACATCCCTCCCGGCCCCACATCCCTGCAGCAGCCCCCTCCCCAGCACCGCATCCCCCAGGAGCCAGCATCCAGCAGCACGCCTCAGGCCTGGCAGTTTCCGAGCAGATGAGGAATGAGGGAATTAAAAACTGGGAAATATTTCTCCTGGGCATGAATAGCCGCATTGAGAGAAGGCAGGCAGGCGCTGCCCCGATCCGGCTGCACTCAGCACATCCCCGGTCCCGTCCGTGCTCCCAGCTGGGCTCTACAGCGACTCGTTCGGGTTTCCCAGGGCTTTCCGCCCGGTCCCCTCTGCGTTCGGCTGCCACCCTCCCATCGACACTCCCCAGCCTAACCTTGCCCGCCTGTCCTCTCCAGCCTGCAGCTCCCCAGGACACTTCCCACTCCCCCAGTCCCCAAACACTGCCAGGGGCCGTGCATCTCCTTCACCCTCCTGCTGCTCCCCAGGGCCATCCAAAACACCTCAAATTACTGCAAGGACCCAGGGCAAACCTCTGGGAGCACCACCCTCCCTCCCCAGAAACAGACAGTCGTCAGAAACACCCAACATGCGAGCAGAAAGTGGGGCAGATGTTATTTTAAAAAATAATAATAAAGTGTGAAGCACAGGGTTACTGCATTTTGGAAATGACTGGAGGATTGTTTGCTCCATGTGCAGTGTCATCACTAGAGCAGCTGTTTAACTGCAGCATCCTGGAGAAAAAGCCATTTATGCCAGTGATCCCCAACGTCAGGGCCCAAAGCTGGGCAAGACGAAGCTATGGAGAAAGGAAGCATTGAACACACATTGCTTAGAGCCAACAGTGGGAGGAGAACTACCAGTCACCAGCTAATTATTGCAGCAAATTTTGTGTGAAATGACCAATGAAAGGATCGATATGAACCAACGAGATTTGTTGCTTTGGGGCACCATAGGAAGGTGGCTGGCTCAAACTCACGCATGCTCTCCACCTTCTCCTTTTGTATCTTGTTTTAAAAAAACATTAAAATACTTCTTTGGTGAACAAGTCAGTGATGCTGAGCAGAAATCATTATGGCCAGCAAGTGACAAATCAATTTAGTGCAGTTATTATACACAAGACAGCCAGAATCCTGATGCTTCTGCTCCCATCCTGGGGGATTTATGACTCTGACAACACAAACAGCAGAAAAAGAAGGGCTCCACAACAAGTCTCCTTAGAAAACCATCCTTGTCCTAGCACAGAAGTGCTCCCCCACCAGACCCAAATCCCAGGCGGTGACAGCAGTGTTCGGGGACAGCTTGGTGCCTCAAGGCGGGTAGGGAGAGGGTCCCACTGCGACGGTCTGCAGGGAGCATCCCAGCATCTGCAGGGAGCCTGGGATGCTGCGGGGCGCAAGGGCCATCGGACGTAAGGGACGGGGCTGTCGGGAATCAGCCCCTCCTCAGTCAGCGCCTCCAATAAGAACAACCCTCGGTCAGCACAAATTCTTTCATGTTCACTTACAACATCTATTTATAATATCAACAAAACCGCAGGACGCAGCAGCCTCAGACACGCTCGAGAGCTTCCAGGAGCTCCAGACAGAAGAGAGTTTCCACCAGGAGCCATTCCCCGGCAGAGGCGAGAGAGTTTTGTGGTTCAGGATGCAGAGACCCGGCTCAGCCCAGAGGCCGTGGTGGCCCCAGCTGTGCCGCGAGGGCTGCGGGGGCCATGGCCCCGTCGTGGGGACGCAGCTCAGGTGTCTGTGGGCAACGGCCACGCCGGAGGGAGCCGAGCTGCATCGCCAGGGCACTGCCCGGCCGGCGCAGCCCCAGCTCCGTCCTCGTGCCCGCCTGCCGCCCCTGCTCCGTCTCCACGCATCTGGCACCAACAGCTTTTCCTGGTCTCCCTCTCCTCCCGCTTTTCTTTACAAATCAAGGAATAATCATTTTTAAATGTCTCTCTCTGCTCAGAGCCAGAGGTCTCTGACTGACGGCTGCGTGTAAAGCAACTCCTGCATCTGCCAGACCCTACGGAGCGCCCGGATCGTTTCAAGAGTCCTGCCAAAGCCAGGGCACATAGAAGTGAGTTTAGTCACAGGAACAAAAGTTTCCATGGGATCCCCGAGCCCAGACACAACCAAGTTCCTTGAGGGCTCTGGGCCTGGCGGGACTCCTCCCTGCATTTCACATTTTTGAATCACAACATCCCATGGCTTTGATGTGCCAATGGATTTCCAGTGCCCGCTGGAGCCGCGAGCCTGCGCTGAACGGCACTGCCGTTTCTCCTCCGGTTTTGCAGAGGTGGTTGCCTTTCCAAAGCCAGCAGCCTGCACCCGCGTCGTCGAGCCCTTGAGTCCGGTCTTTCCTTGCGTGGGCTCTGTCTCTGCACAGCCCTTTGTAACCCCCAGCACATTTGGGACCATCCAAGGGGCTGCAGCTGGCACGCAGCCGGGCGGTTTGGCAGATACAGCTCCAAAGAAAGAGAGGGGGAAAAACTGGTGGAAAAATGTCCCCTCCAGCCCTCTCCTTGAATTAAACCACATGTATATTTTAAAAATACAGCAGAAAGGAACGACTCTCCAGCACATGTTCAAGAGCAGAGTCTTATTTCAGAGATTTCAAAAAAATTAGTGGCTGAATGCTGAAACAATATAGCCTTTAGATGAGGGCATTTGGAAGTGATTAACGAGCCTGAACTCATGCGTTCAAAATAAAAAGTTAGTACCTCACGCTGGTAACAACTGTCAGCTACTAAAAACCCGAGGAGGGGGGAAGAAATCAAACAATCCCGCATAACCCAGCGCTCCTAATCAGCGGGACACCGCCAGCAAGCCCACCAGCCTGTGCCTTCCCCGGGCGCGTCGCCTCCAGACCTCCACTCGTCCCTGCCGGCCAGACTGGCACCCCCACCCCGCTCAGGGGGCCATGCGCCCCAGGCCCTGCAGCCCCATGTTGTTGCCCTTCCAGGGCGAACAGACAGAGCCTGGCAGCAACGTCCCCAGCATCGCAAAAAGATGCGAAGCCCAGAGCTCTTGACACGTTTTCCCTCTCTCTGTAACTGAGACCCGGTGCTGTGTGGACACCGGGCTGCCCACCCCAGCCCGGAGGCACCCGCTCCTGCGGACCCCGCACATGAACCGGGGGACACGGTCTGTCCCACAGTGGGACGCCACGGCGCGTCCCCGCCAGGCCAGGGCCCATTGGCGTTTGGGATTGGGAGCCGTACAGAAATGAACTTCCCCATGCCTCATGTCTGAGAGCTTAAAGAAAAATAGATGTTTTGAATTTGCTTCCGTAAAAAAAAAAAAATGTTGGTAACATGACCAACATCTGGGACCTTAAAATGAAACCAGACCGTTCCTCCTCTGCAAGGAGCAGCCTGGCAGCCCCGGCCGCCCACGGCTGGGCCCAGCGGATGCACCAGTGCGGGCGAACGGCTGCTGTCCCGGGCTCTGCCCGCAGCCGACTCGGGCTGCGTCTGCTGCCATACATTTTCTCCCTGCCTCGGTGAAGACTTGGCTGTGTCAGCAGCACCCAGAAATTCATGGCATTTTAGAAACTCGCCCAGGATTTTCCACCCTTTTCATGTCTTTGTTTTGTTCTCACGTCTGGCTGAACCGCGTGCCGCTTCGCTGGTTTTTCCAGGGCTGGGCGACAGTCAGGACAGCGTGTGCGTGCGCTGGTGGTGCATTAGCCGAGGAGCCCAGGATGTGTTTCACGTCCCCAGATGCTCTGGCAGAGCAGTCCCAAACCCCACAGCTCAGCCAGACCCAGCTCCCTGAACCCCTGCCTGCCCCATTCCCCAGAGCCTTCTCGGGGCATCTCTCGCCAGCGCACAGACCCCACTGCGCTGAGCGGCCCCGCCTGCTGTTGCGGGGTTCCTCGCGGTCTCTGCTCTCCCCCTCTCCTGCCGTTGCGGGGTTCCTCGCCATCCCTGCTCTCCCCCTCTCCCCACAGTCAGCCCCCCAGCCCACCCTTGCAGACACAGCGTCTGGTGTCCTCCCCACCTGCGGGAACATGCCCTGGATCTGCCATGCGCTTTCGCCTCTTGCGCTCACCCCAAAGTTCCCCGCTGAGGAGTCTCGCCCTTTTGGCACAAAAGTTGCCGCAGGGGAGGTCTGAATCCTGCACTTGTTATCTCGCTGTGAACACAGAGAGCATCTCCGCATCAGCAAGGAGACCAGCTGCCACGACATGGACCTCACGGCCTCTCGTGACAACAGGTACCCGTGTCCCCCCCGCGTTCACAGAAAGGACCCCCCACCTCCGCGGCCAGACGCACCCCTCCGCCTCTCCTGGTCCGAGCCGAGGGGAACGGGAGCTGGTGCGGGCTGGAGCTCAGAGCCAGGCGACGCGGCCCCGGTGAAAGGCACTGAACGCAGTTCTGACTCTGCTCGGGAGCGCTCCCAAGCACAGATCATTATTATTATTAGTTTCTTGTTTCTCTAATGATGCTGAACATGCTCTGAGACCCATAATCACAGAGGAGATTACGGCAGGCTCCCAGAGGGCTGAGGAAGGCCAAGAAAAGCTGTGCTGCCAGCAGACTCTGCCAGGAGCCGCCTTCAAGGGGAGACAGACGAACCAGGGAGGGGAGCAGCCCCTTCCCCGCGCCCCAGGCAGGAGCCTCCCACCCAGCTGCCTCTGCACCACGGGAAGGATGGAAGGAGCCAGGCGTGGGGAGAGCCCCCTAGCTCGCTGGGCACCCCATGCCATGACTGCGTGCCTCAAGCCCCCTGAGTACATGCACCGCGCAGGCAGGGCGGCAGCCCTCGCACCGCCGCCAGCTGCCATCACTTCCACCAGCACTGCTTGCTCGGGGGTCGGGGAGGGTAGAACAGACCATCGTGGTCACGCAGCCGTTCCCTCAGCCGCCAGGCAGGGGACACATCGGGGTGCGGCAGCTGCTGCCCTGCCAGCTGGGGCGAGGAGCTGGGCCGCAGCGGTGCGTCTGCAGCCACGTCCCCACCGCAGAGATTTCGGGGCTTTGAGCACTGCGCGGGGACAATCTCTGTGTTTTGGAGCATGCTGTAAAGCCATCAGCAAATCACGGCTTTCCAAAGGGAATTGTCTCCGCAGGCACGTCGTAGAGGGCAGCGCGGGAGCAGCAGCAGAGCCCTCCTGCTCCCCAACCCAGCCCTCGCCTGCGCAGGGGCTTTCGTGCGGGAATCCCGGGGCTCGCTCCGCACAGAGCACTCAGCACTTTCCCTTGATACCAATCTTGTGGTTTATCTTTTAATTTTGCCAAATAAAAAAGATGAATATTTTAAATGAAATATGTTCCTTTGTACGACAGGAAGAATTATGAATTGATAAAGATTTCCTATTATCTTATAAAATCTACCACGTCAATCCTTCAGCGAGGCCATGCCCGTAATTGCAAGCAGATGTCTTTCTCTGCTGACACGTTAAATAGAAGCAGAAAGACCCGCTGCTATCTCCCATCAACAATTTGCACTAAAGCAGAGAACAGATTTCCAGAGAACAGGGCTGCTGAAGGAGGAGGAGATTAAGTTCCCGCAGACCGGGCGTCTAAGCGTTACAGCAGAACAGGGCAGCTCGGGAAAACAATGAACTCCAAACAGTCCCTAATCCCAAAGAAACCAAGAGCTTTTGTGAAGGAAAAAGAATTTGCTGAAACCAATACTGCCGGGGCCCAAGGAGAGCTTGGGGACAGAGGTACGCGCCGCGACAGCGAGATGATCCAGCTGATGAGTCCTCCCGTTCGCCCTCCACGTACGCTGTCTGCGCAGTACTGGCTTTCGCATGTCTGTGTTAGCATGGGTAAAACCAGGTGGGAAAGGAACACGGCCCCGAGCACGGCGCAGCCGCTTGCCCCGCGTGGCCAAGGGTCCTCCTGCCCTGGGACGCTGGCCAGGTGCCCGAGCCGCCCCGCACAGACGAGGGCTGCACGCCCCAAAGTGCGCCCTGGGACCCCTGCTCACAGGCGGCCACACCTGTGCCCCGGCAGCGCGACTCCCAGCCGCTAACCCCAGCAGGTCCGGCTGCTCCAAGCCTCCCGGTGAAGGATCCGGCGCCCAGGGGATGGAGATGCACGCTGGAGGCTGCCCATCCTGCGGCACAGCTCTCACGGAGGCCACAGAGCCCAGCTCTGCTGCCGCAGCCCGGGAATTATCAATAGAAGCAGAAGTGACAGGGTGTTTAGCAAACATTAAACCCAGGAAGCTTAAAAGGTCTTCCAGGATTATTAAATAAACATTTAGGGTGAGCGAGAGGAAAGAATATGA
This sequence comes from Ardeotis arabs, assembly GCA_011801015.1. Lineage (NCBI taxonomy): Eukaryota > Metazoa > Chordata > Aves > Otidiformes > Otididae > Ardeotis > Ardeotis arabs. Next base: position 11,786 of record JAAGAY010146937.1, on the reverse strand, counting down.
AATGGTGAAGGAATTGTAAACACTCTGGAGCAGGCGGTCAGGGGCTACGCTGATTCGTCTGGGCAGCAGCGTTTAATAATTAACGTACTATCACCCGTAATTATGCCTCAGCTCTCCAGCAAGCATTAATTCAAGGGGAGCGACTTTTCTAAACATTTACCCTGATATTAACATTTTATTAAGACCATTTAACACACAACTTTAAGCAGGCCATCCCGCCTGCCCGCAGTGTGCCAGCTCAGCGGAGCGGGGTCGTCAGCCGCCCCCGCCTCTCCCCACCGGCCCGGGCTGGGGCTGCGGTCGCTACGCCCACGCTCGGCCTCGGCAGCCCGCGTGCACGGGGTCAGCTCTGAGGATGACGTACGTAAGGGCATCGCAGTTGCATTTGCCTGAAGGGCTGCGGATTGTTATTTGTGGGGTTTAACACAGTTCTGAGCTCCCTGCATGGCAGACTGCGCTCGCTAGCCTGCCAAAGACAAACGCCCCGATCGCTTCATCTCTTTTCAAGTAACAGCACAGATACTCTCCGCCATCCTTCTGGGGTGATAATGTATTTATACCCAACACTGCACCTCCTAGTAAATTAATCTCTCAGCCACATTCATAACTCAGGACTTCGGAGAAAGTTGGACTGAGGTAGTGAACTGCAGGAGCAGAGGTTGCCAGTAGTGTGACGTGCCCCACGCTGAACTAAGCACAAGTTTTGGTGGCCGTACAGAGGCACCTTCGCATCCGGGGTTCCTGGTGACAGCTTTGGCGCAGGGAGCACCCGCTTGCCAGCAGCAACGGACCCGAACACGCACACAAGCACCCAGTCACCTCTGGTTTATCATCTCTTTCCCATTACCACTAGTGAAACGCCTGACGCTGTGGCACAAGGTGCCCTTTCCGTATCTGCTCTGTTTGTCCACGTTGCAGGGAATGAGATCTCTGAACAGGCACAAACGCAGCTGGGCCAGGCGAGTCCGTGCATCTTTTCCAGGCAGGCGCTCGTGAAGGCAGAGCACATGTGCAAACGTCACCTCTGCAACGCGCCACACACCGCATCATCGCCTGCCGCATTCTGCTGTCCCCAGACCTCTCCCAAAAGCTGGGTCCAACCCTGCGCCTCAGGGATGGGAGCGGAGAGCTGGATCCCAGGACCGCGAGCAGCCCCCGCCCACGCTGGCTGCCGTCAGGTACGGCTCCTTCCAGCCCCCTCCCCTCTGGAGTGATGGCTTGGCAGCACCTCCTGCTTGTCTCTGCAGGAAAAACATTACAGACAGCAGAGGATTTCCAGGCTGTGCACATTTCTGCAGAAAAGTGGGACTGTTCACCGATTGCTGGCGGTTCCCGGGATCTTGGCAGGCTGTGAGCGAAGCCCACTGTGCGGCGGAGCGCCGATGTCCCCGCGCTGGTGAGCGGAGACAGATCCATCACTCCGACATGCCGAGAGGAGACGGGGCCAGGCCTCCCCGGCGCTCGCGGTCCCTGGCAGGCCCCGCGCCCGACGGCAGGGGCACAGCAGAGCCCGCTCCCGCCACGCAGACAGCATTCTTGTGGCAGGCTGCCGGTCCAGAGGAGATTCCAGTCTCCGCTGGGAAGCTCTTGAAATAAAGCCCTCATTTTCCAAAGGCTGGGAGGCTTCCGCGGAGCGGCCGGCCACCCTGACAGGTTGATCCGCGCTCCCTCCCTCGCAGCTCTGCGGGATGCGGTGTTGCTGGGGAAGCCACGCGCTGCAGAGCCCCAGACGCTGCTCGAGGCTCTGCCTGCAAACGGGCGAGAAGCCTGGCACAAGCAGAGGAGCCGGCCAGCTCGCCCAGCTCCCATTCCGAGAGGGACATTCAGCACAACGGGGACACCTCCACACTGGCGAAAGGGAGCAGCGTGGCCAACGGGCAGTGTGCTCAGATCGGGAAGAAACAGTCATAAAAAAAAAGTCTGCTCCATTGCAAAGCAGAGATTTTAAAAGCACTTGCTGAAGATGCTGGAAGACTTTTTTCCCCACTCGATCTAACGGAGGCCTTTCTCTGCGGCGGTGCCACTGCAGCACACGTGGGGCTTGGCTGGGCATTGCTTGGCCGGAATGGAAAAAAAGAGCCTCTGCTCTGCAACGGCTTCCAAGCAGAGCGCTGGCGCTGGGGTGGAGGCTGTCTCTAACCCCACGCGTGCGCGTGTCCTTTCTAGGGGTCACCCAGCGTGACTCAGTGAGAAAGCAGCGGAGCCGCTGAAACACATTTCTCTGCAATGCTACCGGAGCTGGGGGGAAAGGAGCGTTTCACTGCGGCTGTGGAGGACGTTTCAGGAGACCCAAAACTGCCCTCAGGAGAGCTTGCCCCAGCTCACCCCGCAGCCTCTTGCTGCCCCGTCGCTGTAGCTGGGGGGGCTCAGGATGTTAAACTGGGCTCAGGATGGGGACGTCTGGCTGGTGAGCCCAGACCAGCTCCCTGCGCACCGGCGACCAACCGCAGCTCCAGACCGACCCCAAGGCCCCGCAGTGCCCCAGCCCCAGCTCCTGCACTTTCCAGCCCCTGTTGCCCAGCTGACGCTGCCCACAGATTCACCCACAACCCGCAGATCCCCCGCTATCCAAGTGCGACGTAGCTGCCCTCACAACAGAGCGTTCCTCCCGGCTTCCCGGAGGGACGAGCAACAGCCAGGACACGGCAGGGGTGGTGGCACGGGTCGGGACCGGGGCCCCTCGTCCACCTCCTGTCCCAGCCACGCAGCAGAGGACAGCAGCGGGGCGGCCAGGAGCGAGCGGGGACACAGCAGCGCTTCCCACGTCCACGTGCCCTCCTGCAGCTCAGGGCTCGCTCAGCCTGAGCCGGGACCTTTGCATCCATCTGCTCTTGATGGATCTTTTTTCCACAGAAATGTCTGAAAGGAAAGGAACCATTTCTCTTCTGCTTCCTGCTCTGTTCATCATCTCGGGACGTGCACCAGGCTCAACACCAGCGCGTGCCCTCGCGAAGGCTGAGGACCCCGAGGGGAGGAGAGCTTTGGTGCGAGGGCAGCAGCTCGGCCGTGGGACCAGCCCGCTGCTCAGAGGAGCAGGTAAATGCCGGCACCGTGTTCCCTTCCAGACGCTGTCGCCAGGCTGCCCAGAGCAGCTGGGACGCGTCACCCCCTCGTCCGGCACCGCATTAACAGAGCGGCACGTCAGACACACCAGGCTGGTATCTCCTCTTCTCCAGGAGAAATCCTCCCTCACGGCTCAGCTGTTCTCTCCAGCCCTGCACTTCCACGCAGGGGTCAAAGCAAGGCGCAGACTGCCAGCAACGTGAAAAATGAATCAAGGGATGGAGGATGACTTTTGTATAGAATGAAAGAAAACTGTTTGTTTATAAGCCTTAACTACAAACTGGAGGCCAGAAACTCAATTAACAGGCGTTTCTTAACAGAAGGAATGCTGGGGCAAACAAGATAAACACTATTGGGAGGATAAATACCGTCCTTCTGTGATTCAGTTTTATGCAAGATTCATACTCAGACAAGCCCAGGCTCCTAGCAAGCCTGAGCATCCTCGTCCTCCCAGATTAGCTGCTGCAACCCGCAGACAAGTCAGAGGCAGTTTTCCATGGGGGACCGCCCAGAGACACGATGCACACACTGCTGCGAGTCCCAGCGCCCAGCAAAGTGGCCCAGGAGGACCCAAGCGTCACCAAGTCACATCCTCAGCCTCCCCCAGCACTGAAATTGTGTCAGAGCCAGGCCTTGCTCCCACCAGGCACAGCAGCCTAAGCCGAAGTGCAGTCAGGGCTCAGCCGCAGATCAGCAAAGCTGAAGCTCTGCCCTACCTTGAGGCACCTCTTCAGACCGCAGTTCAGCAGGACCTGAGCACACACCATGCTGTGCACGGCCGTGACGTCCCTGGAAGCATTCACACAGACAGGGGGTACGTAAGATAAACACTAAATTCACCCCCATTTATTACACAGCAGAGCCTCAGAAAGCAGCAGGTACACCCAAAACGACGTGACCGGAGCATCGCACCCTGCGGACAGCACGCTCCGGGCTCTCAAACACCCTACAGCCCCATGAGGCCACGCTGGGGGCTGCCTCCCAGCGAAACAAGGCATCTCTTAGTTTAGACTGAGCATTTGCACAAACGCTTGTAACTTGTGCTAGGATTTGTTATAACAATCAGTATTTGAACCCCTTATAACGTAAAACGTACCCACGAACTGCACGAACACCGGTCTTCCTGCTCCTGCCAGCAGACACAATTTCTGATGTAAGCAGCCTCTCAGGCTTTTGAATTTCAGTAAAAGTCTGTTTGTTCCACACAGCCCTGCACAAGCGTGACTCAGGTCTCCCAGGTGCTTTCCCCACAGTTTACACTTACCACATTTCAGGTTTCAGTACCCTTTTCTTGTCAGAGAGCAAAACAACAAATAGAAGGACAGCAAACGCACCCACGTGCAATCGTCGACTGTGAGCCTCACTTTTACATGACCTAAAAATACTTCAAGAATTGCCAGTTCCCTTTTCTAGACAGATGTTACTAGGAGCTAGCAAAGGAACCGAGTTTGCAAGTTTTCAGTAAATACATTTAGTAGCTGCCTGGGACTCTCCAAACCTGCCTGGTGCTCATCCTTGGGTGGTAACTGCAGAGCACCCGCAGCAAAACACCAGCAGCAGGAAAGCACAGGGCAGAGAGCCTCCCCCCAGCTCCTGGACCAGGTCTGAACGGGGAAAAGCAAACCCCAGGCACTGACCTCACCGGCTCTCGTGGTGACGGCACTGCTGCAGCCGGTGCCTCTGGCCAAAAGCACTGTGGAAGGAGAGCTCGCTGGTTCCCCCAGGCCACCAAACCTCCCATGTGCACCTGGGACCCAGCACGGGCTGCGGGGCATTCGCACCACTTGGCCCTTCCTCACCTGATGGGTGGGTAAATTACTTTGATGAAAACAACCTGAGAGCTGAAGCCAGGGCTGGCTGGAGAGGCGGGGGGTTTAGGGAGCATGCCTGTTCCCCTTCCAACCAGCTACAGCCACAGCAAACTCCAGGAGGGGATGGGAAGGCCATTCCTGCCGGCAGCAATGTGCGCTACTCGGGCTGCACCGCTGTCCTTCCTCTGCATCTGTGTGAGCTAAACCGAGCTTTGCCCAGTTGGTGTACAACTGGGATATTTGGTGGGGAACAGCTACACAGATAAAACACTGTAACCCAGCAGTAGTGATTTGACAGCAGACTCTTCTGTCCCCAGTGTTGTGGATCTGAGTTCTGAAGTTTTACATCGTCCCCTGTTCGGCAGCAGTGGCGAGATGCTGTCTCACAAGGAGACAACGCACCGGGGCCCTGGGACGTCGGCACTGCGCAGAATGAATAAGGCAGTTGTGATGGAAAAGGCAATAACAAACACAACTTTCAAAGAAAAAGAAAAGGCATTTTATTGAGGGGTTTCTTGTTCCAATCACAGAAGAGAGAAAACAGAAGCCATAACGTGTTTATATCAACCACAAGTTTAAAACAAAGTAAAACAATCAAGTACAGATTTCTTCATCAAAATACACTGTGAGAAAAGCAAGCAGCACTCTGCTGCAACCAGCGTGTGCTCGTGCAAGGGGTTCCCGCAGACGGCGAGGTCTCCGTGCTCTGCTCACATGCTCTTGCCTGCGCCGAGGCACTCGCATGGCAGCGCTCCTTACCAGGGCCCGCGTGCTGCTACGCGCTCCGTCACAATTGGATTTTGAGTATTCGCCCTTCAAGAAACAGTTTGCAAGTAGCTTGAGCTGTTCTCCTCACGTCTCTGGGGTAAATGAGGCAAGCAAAGTCCTCAAATCAGAGCAGAGCAGAGCTCTGCGTTCGCGCAGACTGGACGTGTTGGGGAGGCAGGGCTGCTCCCCACGCCAGCCCCTGTCCTCGCTGCCCTCCTGCCGCTGCCCGTCTCCTCTGCACCTTGGTCCTGCTTGGCAGTGCCTCCATGGGAGCCCAGGAGCCTAGGAGCCAGCTACTTCCCCAAAAGGTAAAGTGAAATGACCAGAAGCCCCAGAGCATTTCAGAACACCGCTGTCCTTTACGCGCTACCCAGGCTGCCCACATTGTTTCGGGAAGACAGCCTTTGGGCGAGGACGCCCCGCTCCCTCTCACCGAAGCTGTGCATGGCATGGACCCAAGGCGAGAGCGGGAGCCTGCCTCCCCTGCGCCCACCCACCGCAGCGCCCAGTCCTTCCCCACCAGCTCACCCTTCCTCCCTTCTTGGCTGCTCCGCTGAAATGACCCAGCACGCCAGGTGCAGCCAGAGGAGCAAAGCCACCGCAACCCCACCGCACCACGGTCCCGTGCTCCGCACAGCCACGCAGCAGCGACAGTGACACGCTGAACGCCAGCATGTGCCAGCTCGCTGCACTATAACATTTCTTAACCGTGGGGCTCCCCTTGATCCCAGTCCTGCACAACCCGTCCCACACACCTCTTGCATCCCCAAAACTCTTTGGAGACAAAGTCTCCCGGTCTTGGCTCCTGTGGCGAAGACAGATCACTGGGAAGCTTGAGGCTTGGCCTGTGAAAAGCATCTTCCCGTCCTCATATCCAGAAGGCTACAGCCGTACGGCCACAGCGGCGGACAGCAGGATGCTGTTTGGGGCTCAGGACCGTGGGAGGCTCTGGCAGCACCACCCGTGGTCTGTGGACAGGGAGGGGACCCGCAGGCACTGTCCGTCACCATGGGGTCTAAGGACCCTTGTGAACTCAGCAACTGCCAGATTGTGCCCCAACGGCTTCTCATGGAAAAGCTATGGCAGTCTTCCCTCAGCAAACTGAGACTTCAGCAGGAAGCCCAACACTGTTCACTGACGTGGAGTCAAGGAGAACAGGACGATAACGAGAAAGGCAGAACAGCCCAGCGCGTCCTTCTGTAAATCACATTGCACTGAAAAGGAACTGAGCCGAATGCCAGAGCCGAACACGCCAAAAAGCTCGCGTGGGGATTTCCCTGAGCAGCCTCCATCTCACCACCTGGGTGACAAAGAGCACCGGTGTCACGCTCAGCGCATCGCTGCTGCGAACCGGCAGCACGCGCAGCCCGCGGGACCACAACGGCCTCCGGTCTGGCTCACCCCGCGCACCCTCAGCCAGCCACCCTCAGAAGAACAGGGCAGGTTAGAAAGAAACATCTCCTTATAAAAAGGGAGAGCGGGGGAATCACACTGCAGCTGGTTAATTCAGCGATTTCGGTTAAGTGAGTATTGATACATGGAAGAAAAAGCATGGAAGAAAGAGCTGGTATTAAAGTAAATGCAAGTCAGAACATCAACAACTGCTAAAATATCGCAACGTGAACACACTACGGGTATTTGTGGGCTAAAAAACAAGAGCGCTGAACATTTTCAGTGTCGGAACTTTTATACACATCAGAGAAGTGGAAGCTGACACCGATTTTGCAGAGTCAAGCTGGTCACCCGCTGGCGCTGGGGGTCTGCGGTGCCCTCGGGGGTGCAGACTTTCTCTTTCTCAAAACTTCCAAACAGAAACACAGTCCCCTCTCATCTGCCACACTTTTCTAAATTAACTATCTAAAAGAACATTAAAGCAAACTGTAAAGATACCTTAACTGCCTACAACGTGATGGCACATCAAACGCATTCCTTCTAGCGCTGTTATTTTTATCAGAAGCCTCCGCACACCAAGAGAGCGACACCAGGTCAGCCTACGCACTGGATCCACGCAGGAATGGCTGGCAGGTCACAGGGCAGTTTGGCAAGAGAATGGGAAAACTCCTTTCCAGGTACACGGAGATGTCCAAAACACCGTGTCTGAGTTACGCAGCTCTGAGCGGCTTCTCAAGGAGAAACACACGGGGTCAGAGGGGTTTGGAGTAACTGACGGAGCAACTGGTACCATACAATTACATTACGCTTTAATTGGTAATTACGACAACGTCCTCTTCCCACGGTAGCTCCGAGGTGTGGGGTTTCTTCAGCCTGGGGACGCGCTCGGAGGGATCGCACAGTCCCCGCACGACGCCTGCCACGCGCCGCGGGCCAGGGCTCCCCGGCAGGCAGGGCCGAGCCCAGGAGACAGTGCACAACCGGTCAGACAGCAAGCAGGCGCGTCACTCACGGGCACTCTCTTGGTACTCGTTTTTCTGAACTACTTGTGCAGAGCAAAGCACCAGCAGTACTGACAAACTCACGTACATCGTTTTGTGCTCCATACCAGAGCGATGGAGAAGAGGCCGCGGCCCTGTTCACCTCACCGGCCTCTGGATCCAGGCTTTCAGGCTCAGGACCACCTGATGGAAAGCAGGCTTTCTGGGCAGCGAAGGCTGCCAAGGGCTGAAAGCGGCTCTAAGGACGTGTGAACTGGTTTGCTCTTTGATTTGATGCTTCCTGCTGAAATATGTATTTTAAAACAGTAAATCACCAGCCTGTGGCACGGCGGGTTTCCAGAGGTGGGCAGCAGGACGCCCACCAGCAGCCTGGGCGACAGCACGAGCACCCCAGCCCAGGCAGAGGTTTAAGCACCTCTCTCTCTCACGCACAACCAAATCCTGTTCCGCGTTGCTGCCCGGCGTGGAAGGAACGTGGAAGGGTCCCTGTCCCGGTCCCTGCGGGCTTCGCCAGCCCCCGTTGCTGTGGGTGCTCCAAGATAACCGGCCTTTCCACCCAACGTGTCCAACTCAGGGCCACGACCTATCTCTGACACGGCTGGATTTGTCAGCCCTCCCCGTCGCTTCACCTCATCAATCCGTGATGTTAAAGCCTGTGGTTTATTTATTTCTTTAATTCACTGATAAAGCACATTATCTACAATGATTAATTTTGCATCAAAGAAACAACACTACTACAAATGGTGGTCTAAGGCAACCTAGTGGGACCTTCTACAGAGTTCACGTCCAAAATCCATCTCTGTTAGCTGTGAAACATCATTCCTCAGTGCGCTTGGCTTCTGCACAGAATTCTTCTACAATCAAGTCCGCAGCTCTGTCCCCACGGGGGGAATAAACAGCACTCCCCAGCTAAATAATAATTAATTTACCAGCTTTGAGTGGGGTTTGTTTAAACCTCAGAAATGAGGATTTGTTATTTCACTTAACTGCAACACAACAGGATTATCTCAGATCGCAAGATACTGATTCTCTTAGGGCAATCATGATGGATGAGAACACTGAATGGAAGCGGGATAGCATAATTAATGTGGAGCAGTACAAGTCTCAGGAAAAGAGAACTCGTCCAATTAACAGAATAATGAATTTCAGCTTGGTCAATAAATGTAATCATTTGGGTGTGATGTTCTTTGTCTTTCATAAACTATTTGACCTCATACTAACATGACATTTTGATTAGGAAAAAAACCCCCAGAATGATACAAAGCCAAGTTGTCACACATCAAAGAGACAAAAACCTGGGAACTGATAGGTCCCACAGCGACGGCGAAGAGGGAAGACGGAGATGATGCACTTCCTGTGGCACTCCACGGAGACAAGTCCTCAGCCTTTTGCAATCTGGTATTTTTTTGCCAGCAGCCTGACGAAACTATAAAAATATCACTGGTAAAGGTAAGGAGTGACACGAGCTGGAGGAGCTGGCCACGAGCTCTCCCCGCACTGGGAGTCCTGGGCTGCTGGGCTGGCCAGCAAACAGTGCATCTTGCACGTGGCTAAAACTGAGTTCCACGCCTGGGCGCAAGCAGCACCGGCCACGCACGCAGGGAACTCTGCCACAAAGGCTGACGCGGGAGGCACGAGGGTGGGGGACGCTCAGCTGGACGCCGCTGCGGCCAGGGGCCTGCGCGAGGCGGGAGGCACAGGGGGAGGCACCCCCCCTCTGCCACCGGCCCCGCAGCGGGGCTGCCGCCCCATCGAACCGGGCAGGGCCGCGAGGGACACCAAGGCTGGAGAAGGAGCAGCACGGCGCCAGGCTTGAGAGGCTCAGCTGGCTTGGCTCGGCGTGGCAGAGGCCAGGGCAGGCGTCCCGGTCGCACATGACATGAGATGCTGGTAAGGGAGGGCCCCCATCCAGCCGATCAGGGAATCACACGGACCCCAGGGTTAAGGCTTAAACTAAGCAGGTTTAGACTACACTGGGATTTTTTTACAGTGAGGGCACTTAGCTATCAGGTTGTAATGGGTTTTCCACTACTCATTTATTAACTTTTATCATGAGGATGGGATTTTTCTAATTGTCCAGCTCTGGTTCAAACAGGAATTAATTCAGGGTGATCCTGCAGCCATGAAAACGGGAGTAACATGGTGACAAGGGTCCTTTCTGCAAGCGTGTAACCTCTTGACATAACATCACACCCCTCTGCTTGCCCTCTTTACCTGACAGCTGCTATTTAAGTGAATGTACACATCCATACAGCAACAGGTCCTTGGATGCTGCAGGTGCCAATTGCGCATGACCCCAGCGACTGTTCAGCGCACGCGCGTCACACGTGCATGCCCGGGCGATCCGGCAGATGCCGGCAGCAGGGAGGTGGGAGGGCAGGGGTTGGCGAGGGAAGCTCTGAGGAGCACAAGGGAGGAGCAGGAAGGCTCGGCTCCAGCATCCCCGCTGCAGAGGAGCGAGACCGAGCCGCCGTGCCGGGCTGCGCAAGGTCCAGGCGGCGGCTCTCCCGCCGCCCACCGCATCACTTGAAGACGGATGGAAACGTCGGGCAGTCAGGAGACTTCATCTTCTTCATGAACTTCTTGAACTCTTTGTTCTTCTTGTCCCACTTGTAGATGGCCGTCAGCAGGTACTGGGTCTTCACCTGGCGGCCCATGATGAGGAAGTAGTGGCCGAGGTTGTCCAGCTGATGGCAGGGGCAGTCGGCCCCGTTCTTCAGGTACAGCACCAGCTTCTTCAGGTTCTTCTTCCGGATGGGCCCCAGCTTCAGCGCCTTCCTCTTCCGCGGGACGATCATCTTGTCCCCGTTCTCCTTCTTCACCTCCTTTATGGTCATCTTAAGGGCTGAAAAACAAGCGAGAGAGGAAAATCAAAACGACTCCTGAGCAGCCTTTGCTGGCACAAGGCCTTTGCTAAGCGAGACTGGGGGCGAGGGGCACCGGCACCCCCGCCCCAGGACGGCAGCAGTGCCCTGCCCAGCTGCAGGCACCCAGCGACCTGCACCAGCGCTCCCCTCTCCGCAGCATCACCCCGGCAATGACTCGGCCCCCTGACTACACAAAACCCCTCGCACCTGCCGCAGAGCCATCCCCGCGCCCAGGACAGCACCACGGTGAAACACTGACGTCTCTGTTTCCTTTCCCCAGCAAAGCACCCGGCACGTCTCACTCGAGAGGGAGACTCGCTCACCCGGTGGTACGCTCTCCGCTAGCAAAACATCAGCTGAGTAAACAAGGTGACTTCCCTGCTCTAGACACATGGAGAGACTCTTGAAAGAGCCATTTAAAAGGTCAACTTGGCTCCTCACACGTTTGTTTGCAGTCCCTCCTGGCCCTGGGTGCCTGTGAAACCAGTTTCCAAGCAGCGAACATCTCTGCTGCGAGCGGTGCAGCCCCCTTGCGAGCAGCCGTGCCGGCGGGACCCGCACAGGCGAGCCACGCACCTGCACCTCCCCAGGAGAAGGGAGTTCATCCCATACAACTTCCACGGAAAATATTTTCCTATTTGGGTTCAGCATTTTCCTGAGTTAATCGCAAGCCAAATAAAAAAAATGAATGTTCCTTTGCCACGACCACGAAGGGGAATTTAGCATACATGGGAAAAATGATGAAAATGTGTTGTACATTAAAGTATCACTTCTGTGCCATTTGGCTCTGCCTCATTTTTGGGGAAAGGCACATATGGCCAAAAATTACTAACATATTTCCATCATTTGGGAGTTTACTTCAGAGCCGCAGATAAATAGTGCTC
>JAAGAY010146936.1:0-44885 GCA_011801015.1 Ardeotis arabs | reverse complement strand
CTCTATGCTCCGCGGCGGGAGTCCTCCAGGGCCGGCCGTGGGCTCCCGCGGGCCGGGGGACGGGAGGGCGACCGGCGAGGCTGAGCGAGCGGGTGCGTTTAATAAACCTTCTTTTCTTTATGTTCTGAGGTCGCGGTAGGTGCTGAAGGCCGCACCCGCCGGCCCTGAGGAGATGGAGCCGGATGGGGCCGCCCCCGAGGGGACAGCCGCCCCCGTGGCTGCCAGCCCCTCGGTCGGGGCTTCGGTGCCGTTTTCCAGAGCGGAATTCCAGTGTCGCTGCAGCTCCAGGCAAATCCCACCCTCGCCTGAGTGCGGGGGGAGCACAGGGTCCGGAGCTCAGGGTCACTCCCGTGCACCTCCAGCCGTGGGTGGGTGGGCGAGCTGTGAACATGGGAGCCTGGGGACAAGGACACGCTGGGAAAGGCTCCTTCCAGCTCCAGCAGCTTGTGCTTGGCTTTTCCGGGAGCAGGAGGACAAGGATTCCCACAGAGACAAAAGCAGTGATGGCTTTGGGCAGGGGCATGACCTGTGGCAATCCAAACGTCCCTCCTGTAACTGGCTCCCTTTATTTTCTGACGAACACCGCGCAGCCCAGAAAAGCAGGTGCGTTCCCAGAGGCTGACAGGCAGCAGAAAGCGGACACAGGGCTGTGATCCAAGGGCAGTTCTGTCCTGGACACAGGGCTGTGATCCAAGGGCAGTTCTGTCCTTTTGAGGAACACGTGGAAAAAGCACGCCCAGTCATTCCCCCAGGTTCCACTGTGATACCACACAGCAGACAAGAACCTCAGGCAATTGTTTCAAGAGAAGAGAGGAGGAAAAGAAAAAAACAAAACCAAACAACCTCTTTCAAGAGAAGCATTACAAGTGTCTGCTCTTGATAAACAAGTTATTCCTTAAAATAAGCACCACCACCTGCTTTCTTTCAGTACCTTAGGAAAAAAGACAGCTTTCAGGAGGTGGCCTCTGCATTTCGTAACACAAGCTCCGCGGCGTTCGGCCAGTTATTACAGATACAGATCAGATCAAGACAGCCCAAACCTATCTCTCTAGGATCTCTTGGAGGGTTTATATTAACAGACTTGGAAACCTGCTCACCTAATCTGCAACCAATCATATGGACCCGGCTTCAGGGGAGCTAAACTAAATACAGACACACAGTGCCGCTTCAGAAGATTTATTTTCAGTCCTTAAAGTAGACTGGTGCTGCTTTTGCTCATATTTTTTTTCTCTCCATTACAGTTTTGGTTTTCACGCAAACAGTAGTGAGAATGGTTTTTTTTTTATTTAAAAGTGCAGCCTTTGGCAGGAACAATCAGCCTAGTACAGTTAATCATCTGTATTTCCTTTTAAAAAAATCTATTTATTAAATCATGATTTTAAAAAAGTTAAAAGCTGCCGAGAACATTTAAGAGACGAGTAGGGAAAGGGCAAAGAGAAAACATCTGGATTCCAGAAATTGTGTATAGAGCAAGAATCATCGCAGTAACCAGAGCGTGGATAGCACAGTCCCAGCTACATCTGGATCCCAGCTCATACTCCGCACCTACAGCCGTTCTTATTTTGCAGACTTGAGGGTTTCCCCATCAGGGAAACGTACCCGATAGTCCCAGGGACCACGGTGAGACACATACAGGGAGGTCTGCAAAAACCAGAGGGACAGAGCAGCTGCACGAGGACAGATCCTCATCTGCAACTGCTCTGGCAGGGCGCACAGTTCAGTCACCCAGCTTCCTTTCACCCGAAGGTTTAATTTCCCCTAGGACTTCCCAGGGGCCTGCAAGGGGATAACAGCAGGCTTGTTTCTGCACTCGATGGACAGGACAGGCAACCGCCCGTTCAGAGGTTATGCTCCTGATCGTATCCAAGGAGAGATTTCTGAGGACAGGGGCCCCTAAGGTAGCTTTAATCATCCTGACCGGCAGCGGCTGGTGTGGGACCCACCGAGATCTGACTGCAGGATGAACCCACGGAGCAGACAGAAGCTGTCCCTGCAGTCAGCCATGCCCACCTCCAAACTTACAGGGCCCCGCAGGCAGACCTCTGGTGTCCGTGCACCTCCCCACGTTCACCCAGGACGCGACCAGGCTACAGAGGTGGGAGCCCGACTTGTGTTTTGGTGAGGTCAGGAGGGGAAGAACTACTCCAAAGTCAGGAGGCGTAGGACGGAGCAGAGAAGGCACTTATTTCTTTGCACCCGTGAAGCTGCCGTCAGGGACTGTGCCAGAGAAGCACTCAATGTCTGGCAGCAAGGCCCTTTAGGAACCTGTCGTGACAAGCACAGCTCTGAATCCATACACTGGGATGAAAGTAGCTCCTCGTCTGAGAAATGCAGGAAGGGCAGAGGAAAGAATAAGATCACAGGATTATTTTTTTTTGGTCTCACATTACACTTGGCGCTACAGCTTCTGTCTAACAAATCAAGTCGGCTAAGGGACGCAGCAGAAAGACACGAGCTGAGGGTCTCCAGCTTCCCTTGCTGTTCCTCTAAGGCAGGTTAGTTGAAAACTAAGACTGTCCACAGTAAAAAGTAACAAAGCACAGGTAACCTCTGTTACAGACCAGCAAAGCAAACAGCGCCAATTTTTCAGCCTGTCCTCTTCAAGGGAGGCTGGCTATGTCTCTCTCTGGAGGCGGACCAGAAGGTTTTGGGTTGCTTTCGTTGGCTTTTCCTTCAAACATCATGACCCTGCAAAACACAACAGGTAATACCAATGAAAAAAAAAGCAGGTGCATCTTTACCCATCACTGGGGGGGGGGATTATCTTATCTGCTGAAAAATAGCATCTGCTTCCTATGCAAAGGGCAACTGACAAGTAAGAGGAGGGAAAGATAGAGGGCAGTGCTGCCAGCCTGACAGGCAGCTTTGCTTTTCCAGCAGCTTCCAGGAGTAAGTTCCCAAAGCCTCCGCTGGTTTTCCTCTCGGAGCCCAGAGGATTAGCATGTTTAATTTAGACAGCCACTTCGGAAATCCCCTGGGCACATGCTGCATGCCAAGCGCTCCCGATACGTAAAAGCAAACACCATCCCTGGCCCACCTTGTACATAGCCACACAGCAGAACATTCAAAAGCCAACATCAAGCAAGCAACAGCAATTGCAGCCAGGAAAGAGGGCAGAGACAAGGAGCGAGGTACTGGCTAGAAGAATCCCAAGCATTTTGCAACCACCAGCGCTGTCTTCCTCCCTGAGGACTGCAGCTACGCTGGGAATGCCAGCTGCCACGCCGGATCAAAGGACTGTACTGCTCTTGGGACGAGTTTTACATTTCTGCTCCTGCTCTAAAGAGCCCAGCAGACAATGGGGTGTCTGTTAGCAAGAGAAGGGACATCTGTGAAAGCTGCTGCAGTTGGAAGGAAGGAAGATACAGGACAGGCTGCAGGCTCAGCCTGCTTCCGTGGAGAAAGAAAGGTGGAACAGGGGTGTCAGAAGTCTGTGCATGCTTGGAAGAGGAGCATCCAAGATACAGACACGGGGCACTCAGTGGGGAGAGGAGAGATTCACTGCTAGCAAGCATGTACCAGCTTGGAAGGACCACGTGAGAGGTGGGAGCAAGATCCTTCCTCCAAACCTGCCCTGAAAGCTGGCTGTGTTTCTAAAGCTGCCTTCAGAAAGGGGTAAAGGGGATAGAGAGGAGCAGCTCCTATTCATGATGGTTATGGAGACAAAAGCAGGGCCAGTCTCTATGACTGTGAAAGGAAAAACCAGGCTTCAATGGGGTGGAGATGGAGCCAAACAAGTGTTCGGAAGCCGTTTGTTACAGCAGGACTTTCAAAGCCCTGCTGAGAGGGCAGAGGGGGCCCGTGGGAGGCTGGTGCTGGCAGCTTGTACTGCAGAAAACCTCTCCCAGCAGAAGCCAGCTGTTTCAAGCATGTGTCCTCTCTCTCCATCTACTGCCAGCCTCTCCAAAATCAGGCAGGGAGGGAGCATCCTGCGGGAAACAGGAGCCAGCACTGCTGGTGTTGGCAGGACTGCCATTCACCACTGTAGTCCTGCCACCATTCACAGGGGAAGCCTGTGTCCCCAAAGCCAGCAGGAGCTACAGGGAAGGGACAGGAAGAAGTCCTGCAGCACTGAGTGCCTGCGCACTCTCGGGAAAGGGGGAGAATCGCTCCGCACGGAGCACGTGGGAGGAAGCCTGTGCAAACACACAGCAGGCAGCTCCGATGCAAGTGCTCGCCACCGCTCAGCCCAGACGTAGGCTTTTCCACCCTCTCATGTCTCTCTGCAAACTCCATCTTCACAAGGCTCCTCGTCTCCCCTCCACAAACACCAAACACGCACAGCTCCACCTCTACCAGGCAGAACAACTTCTGCTTCCCAGCTCCCCAACATGCCAGCTCATTCCCCACTCCCTCCCAGGGACACTCACAGTTTAAGCACAGCAGAGCGTTTCCCAAGCATCACGTTGACAAAGTCCTGGTACGAGATGGTCTCGCTAACCCCTCCAGTCACCTCAGAGATCATCTTCTTCAGTTCCAGGTGGGTCTTCGGAGCCCCCATTTTCTCCATCATCCTTTTGACAGACATCAAGTCTGCAAGAGCAAGGCAGTCAATCAGTGCTGTTGAGAGGTGACGACACTGAGTACAGACCAACCCCAGGGATACAGGCATGAGTTCCCACCTCAGACCACCTCACCTGTGGGCTCTGGGGCTGACAGCACTAAGCTGTTGCTGAAAGCCAAGAGAAGCCTTCCAGTACAGCCCACTGCTGCACTGCCCAGTACAGAGCATCACTTCCCATTTGTGCAGCTCAAGATAAAAGCACCACACACACAGGAGAGGGATAACTCTCCAAGTGCTCCAGAGACATGTGGGGACACTGCTCTCTAGCTCAGAGCGTGGTGCCAAGAATCACAAGGACGTGGAAGAGGGAAGGAACACCAGGGTTAAAGCTGGAGACAAACACGCAGCGGGGAGCAAGTGCCCCTGCCCATCGCCACAGGCCATTTCCTTCCATTGCTCTGCAGCCAGCTGAGACCTGCGGGCCCCTTCCCTCCCGGAAATGCGGCAAAGCCCTGAGTCGGGCCTCCTCCAGCTCCCCACAGGCTTTACTTGAGCTCGAGGACTGGTGGAGGAGGGGAACAAGGCAGCAGCCTCCTGGAAGGGCACAGCGTGCGAGTGATTACACTTCAGTGTCAGCTCCAGGCCTGCAGAAGGCTGGATCTTTACGTAACTGGTGCTTTCTGGGCCCAAACCAGGGCTGCTCAGCTGAGCCAGACTCACACCCAAGTCCCCTGCTTCCCTCCACTCCTCTCCCAGCAAAACAAAGAGTTTCTCTACACTAGAAGGGCTCATGGTTTTACACAGCTTCTGCCTCGAGCCAGGCAAAACCCAGGATTGTCCAAGCTCCGCAGCCTTCCAGCTCTGGAAATGCTGAGTATTGAGAAAAAGGCCTTGGTGGAGAAAAAGAGAGAAGGAAAAAAAAGCATTTAGAGAAGAGAAAAGTGGAGGAGCTAAGCAGAGGCTCAGGAGGAGAAAAGGACTGAGAAGAGCTTAGAGCTTGAAGCAGGTGAGGAGAGACTGAGAAAGCTGCGAGGCGGGGGCTGGAGAGCCAAGGAAGCCCCTGGCTGGCAATCACGATCCAAGCAAGGCTGGACATGGGGAAAAGCCCACAGGTTTTCCTCCTCAGCAACAGCAGCGCAGAGGGAAACAGCAGAAATAGCAGCAAACACCGCCTCAGCAGGCTGTTGCTCTTCCAGCCCAGCACCAGCATCCCCGAGCCACTCACCAATCTCGCCTTGGTTGTTCAGGTCAAACTCCATGTACTTCTCTGGAAGAGACACAGAAGCAAGTTAGCAGGATGCTGGAGCAGGGGGTACGCAGGGCTTTGGAGCACTGCCTGCTTAGAGCAAGGACATGAAAGATTCAGGGATATACTGATATACTGCTGAATGCGAACAGTTCAGAGAGAGAGACCATCTCAAGACCTGGTTTTAGCACTCTTAACTCTAGAGCCATGGAATTGAGATAAGTGCTCTTTAATTGTGGCTGGTTTTCATTTACGCTGAAGGAAAACACTGGCATGAGAACAAGGTATCAGCTAGCCATGAATAGCATTAAAAGGTTTCCAGCCAGAAAAACAAAGCTCTGGAACAGCCTCCCAGAAGGAGTAGCAAGGAAAACAAAACACTGAACACTCCCAAGATGAAGCCTGATCGGATTAGGAGGGGGATTAAATGATGTAGTCACCTGCAATAGCAAGGGACAGACTCTACAGTCCTCCCAATGCTGTGCTGCGCTCCCAAAGCAGCACCTGCCATCCCAAAGCAGCCCCTGCCAGCAGAGATGCTTGAGGAAGAGGGTGAAGATGAGAACGTGCCTAAGAGCAGTTACACCGGAGCGGGCTGTCTGCCCTTCCAGCCTGCTGTCAAACATTGCTGGATGGGGCAACTCCAGCATCCTCAGAGAAAGGCAGAGCCTGCTCAAGAAGGTCTGGCTAGCTTTGCAGGACAAAAGCTGGTCACTTGAACACTGATTTGAGTTAGAAAAATCAGAATTTCCGTCCTGTGCTGCTTCTGACCTTTGGAGCAGCACACCTGTGCTTCCTACTCCCCCACTCCTCCTCGCTAGCTGTTCCCCATTTAGACTTTAAGCTCTTCAGGCAAGGATTTGTCTCTCTTACAGACCGTACAGCTCCTAGCGCCGCAGGGGCCCCCCCATCAGCTCAGTTCTGCTAAATGAGAAGAACAAGATGCTTGCTGCCACCATCCATCCACGCTGAGCTGGAGAAATCTCTACTTGCCCTGCAGTCAGCACTCACTCCCCAGAACTGCCTCAGAGGACACTCAAATTAAGTGAGAGCTCCCAGGGTGCTCCTTTCCCCACAAGGGAAAAGACCTTTCTGCCTCTGCTCCAGGGACATCAGCAAGCAGATGAGCGTGAACAGAGAAGTGGCAGGCTAATTTAAGAAGCCAAAGGGAAGAGGGGATATTTCACACATCGGAGCCTTCCCAGGACCTGTGTTTCTGAAGGGAGGTCCCAGGTTAACTGGACTGATGGGCAGCTACAGGCAGGAGGCAGAGGAATGGCTTGGCACGTCTTCACCTGTGTCTCAGCTGGTGGGTTACTGCTGTCATGAGCTGAACAGGACAGACCTACGGGAATACCATGTACAAACCAAAGCTGTTCATGCTTCAGACAGGAGTAAACCTCTTCCTTCAAGCATTAAGCAACTGATCCTAGATGAAATTGGGGCTGTCACATGTGCTGAGGGGCCAAAGTGATACTTGATAGGGAACTGGCTCTCCCCACACTCTGCCCCACCATAATGACCCTGTGCAAATGAACTGCCGCCTCCCTGGGCAGGGGTCAGGCACCCCAGCATGCGCTCAGGGACACAAACCCTGCTCGGCTGTGTCCGTGCCCAGCACATGTTTTCTTTTCTTCTCTGCTGACACTTAGCCAAATGCACAGAGAACAGAGGCAGCTTTACATCACCGTGCTCTGAGCCTTGGCTCACACATTTATCTTTCCCTCCCATCCCAGCTGCAGGGATTTGGTGTGGCAAAACCACGCGTGGTCCCTCCCCTCACAAATGCATTTACACAAACACTGCACGGGGGCTCCCCAGGCCCGGCTGGGGAGGACAGCGAGAAGGATGGCAGGGAAGAAACACTCCCCCCATCATCACACAATGAGCCGATTGTTGGAGGAGCTGGAGGAGGCGTTGGAGAACAGGACAGGCCACGGAGGCAAACTCACGAGGCAGCAGAAGGAGATGCCAAAGGCTCTCGTTACAGGGAATTCTGCGCCTGTGACCTACACTTGCAATGTTTGAAGAGCCCCAATTGTGATGGGAAAAATAAAGCGGGGCTGGAGCCAAAAGCCAAAGCCGTACAAAGGCAAAAGAAAAAGGACAGGGAGCACAGGAGGCTCCTCTGTGCCCAGCAGGGTAAGGGATCACAAAACACCAGCCAGCTTCTTCCAAAAAAGCCAAAATTCAAAGGGACACAGCAGACAACCCCTGAAATGAAAAGCAAGGTCAGGCTTTATTTGGCTGGAGCCAGGCTGAGGACAAACCTTGAGGGCACTGTGACGCAAAAGGCATGTTTTCTCAACTGCCTTCAGCCACTGCTTGGAAAAAGTGGATGCACCCAGAACAGCCCTGCCAAATCTTGTCCTGTAACCACTTTAGGGACAAGCTCCAGAGGACCCCAGGCTTTTTCTCTATCCTCCATCCCAGCAAATGGCCTCAAACCAAGCCCCAGAGATCTGCTGACCCACTGAACTTAGGCTTTGGCCAGGACCGGAGACACATTACTGCTGTTGCTTCTGGTACCAAGAGGCTTGGGAAGAACCAGATCAGACTGTAGAAACTTTTGTGGAGAGAAAGTCCCCAACTCCTTCAGGAAGCAGCTGAGACCTCTGGTCCATGGGAAGAGGTGCCCCTACTCACTGAAAAAAAAAAAAAATCCAGCTACTGCACCATCCATTGTACCGGCTAGCTTGCCTAGGTATCTAGACAGAAACCATCCTCCTTCGCTGCCCCCCTGGGTTTTGCCCACACAGCAGGTTTTGCAGTAATAGCAGCCACCAGGCAGAATGTCTGCAGGGTGACATGTCCCTGCCTTGCGAGAGCAAGTGAGGGAAGCACAACGACTCGTGTGGGAAAACCACCTCTCCAGGGAGTTTCACCGAGTCCCACAAGCAATGGGGAGGCATCCATCCTAGCTCAGTCACTTGTATTTGGCAGAGAATCTCAGGCTGGTAAGATCCAAGTCCTGAGCAAAATAATCTGTTCAGAGCAAATAGTCAGGCTGAAAGGACAGGGAAGCCCTCCAGTTCTCACCTTTGAACACAGCCAACTTCTCCTCCAGATCTTCTTCATCACTGAACTTTGGGTCACAGAGAAATTCCTAAAACAAGAAAAAAAAATAGAGTATCCCCAAGGTTAAAGACATAAAGGAAAACATCCTAGAGGGCATGTACAAATGCAGCATTACCCAGAAGACCTATGCAATTCCCAGAGAGCTACATCTGAGCAACAGTGCCAGGAGGCTTGAAAATGGGCTGAATCCCTCCACACCATTAACATTCCAGTGCAAGGGGAATGCCTCCGCTGTCTCACATTTCCCATCAACAGCTTGAGGGAGGACTAGACCCCATGTGCCTTTGGAATAACTGCATGAAACCCCCCTCTTCTTGCGCACCGCCTCTCTGCTTAAGCACACACAGCACGTGGATCGGGCACTTATTGCCAGCATGGGCTCCTACTCCTTGGAAAAAGCACTCTGATCTCAGATTTCACACTCTTGGATCATCTCTGATGGCTAGCAAACAGAACACCCAAGAGAGGACAGGTATTTTGGGGAAAGGAACAGGCTCTCACTCTCTCAAAATGTCTATCCTTTTTTTTTCCCCTACGCTGCTCAGACTGGAGAGGAAATCCTGGGTGACTTCTGGTCACTTGTCCCAAGCCCCACCTCACAAACCTTCAGGTTCTCACAGATCACAACCTGCACAGCCAGCTCTGCCACTACGCCCTGCCAGCAACACCCCCCCAGCCCACAGCTGTCAGCAGCAGGGTCTTGCCCAGGTCTCTACCCTCCCACACTGCCTAGCTCCAGCGAGACCAGCACAGCTTAATGACTCGATCTGTGTTCAGCAACAACACCGCATTCTTTGGTGTACAAATCATTAACATCTGCAGAGCTTATGCATGGCCTGTCCAGGATAAAAGCCCTCCAGGGGTTAGCGTGGATAGAGGGCTGAGCCTGTTCCCTACTCCGGGCACGTGTTCCTCACCACCGTTCTCCAAGCTCACAAGGAAAGCAGGAGTGGGTCACCAAGAGACTAGGATCTCTAACACTGGTAGTTACCAGGGCAGCAGCACCTGTGATTAGTGAGACCACCCTCCCCCAGAGAAGCCCCATCTGCAGGCACTGGGACATAAGGACTGCAGGAGGTCCACACAGCCATCTGTAACCCAAATGCCCTCCAGCCTCCAGAGCACAGTCTCATTTCTTCCAGAAGGAAAACCGAAACCAACCACCCCGGGTGCGATGAGCTGCGCCAGTCTGGCTGCTGGGCCAGCTCCGGAAGCACTGCAGCCCCAAGCTGATGGGGGGTTCCTGCTACCACAGCCAGCCCCGAGCCTTTCAGGCTTGATTCCTACCTGCCACCCTAACTCTGCAGCACATGCTCCAGGCCCCTTCACCCCATGTGCCTGGAGTTGCTCCCTCCTTCCTCGCTGGGACAGGGGAGCCTGGACCTGCCCAGGGAGTCCAAATGCCTCAAACCTTCACTGCCAGTTAACCACTGCTTTGACGAGTCTTATCTGCAGCTGAACTAAGGTTTTGTAGGAAGCCCAGGAGGACAGAAGTGACTGTCATCCCCTCCTCCCACCTCACAAACTCCAGATGGGACACCAGAGACCATGCCCACTAAACCAGCGTGACACAGACTTCCCTTATCACCATGGACACCAACTCAACTTGAGAGCTGTGGTGAAAAGCAATGTTCCCAGTTCCTTCTTTTTGTTCTCCTTTGCCAACTCAATTTCATTTATCTCAGCTATTTCTACCCAGGGGTATCGTTTGCCAGCCCAACACAAAGGGCCCAATTCAGCTTTGAGACCTGGGCTCAGCCAGCAGCAGAAGCCACCAGACAGCAGAGTCGTGTTACCTACTGCCACCGAACAGCCTCTGTAGAAGGAACTTGCCAAACATCACTGAGAACCAAAACAGGGCCAGAGCATCCCCTGGCCAACAGGTCACAGCTTCATTCCTGCCCTGCAGGAGCAGCAGACGATTTGCACCTACCAGCAGGACATGGGACGTGAGAGCAGAGTGTTGTATTCCTCCAGGAGCAAGAAGCAGCACAGAAATGAAGAAGACCAAAGGGAATGCTACATCCCCACACAACGGCTGAGGGACACGTGCCCAGGGGCCCAACAGTCCCTGGCAGCATGGCAGGAGAGCAGGGTGGGTGACGCTGTGCATACACCCAAGACCCAGTCCCCTTGCATTTCAACTGGAGGGGAACTGGACAGCCCACCAGCGTCACAGCTCAGCTCCAGACCGGAGGAAGCAACAGGAGAGCACGTTTCAAAGGCATTCCACCCTCCACATTGTATGCGAGCGGGACTGTGAGTGCGATAAGGCAAACACTCACAATAGCACACAGGAATCCAGTCCCCAGGGCCAGTGACTCAGACTCAGCCCGAGTGGCTGAAGTTCCTCCTCGAGTCCTTTGCTACAGCTCCCATTTTAAGGAGCATGTTCTATTAATAAGAACTGCTTAAAAATAAGCCCCAACCTCTCCCCCGCTCCTGCCCTGAACAGCCTTTCTTGGGCAGAGAGACTGTTCTAAGCCAATAAATTCAGCCACGCAAGTCTCAGCTACCTGCAAGACAACCTGAGCAAAGCCAGATCCTCCCTTGCTCTCCAAAAAGACATCTCCAACCCACAGGCCAAGCTCTCGCTGCTCGACACCAGCCACTCTGCCTGCTGAGGGATGCTCGTGCCTGCTCCGGATGGGAGAAGCAGGCACCTGCTCTCCAGCAGGCTGAATTCCTTCCCCGCAGCCCAGCGCATTAGAGGGTAAAACTAGGTTGAAACTAATCTGTGCTGGATTAGACTTGCCACCTTGATGCACGAGGCTGAACAATGTGATTGCCATTCTCCAGGAAGAGGGGAACGGCCAAGAGGGGATCCCAGAGGAGCGTTTCAGGCTGGAAGGGAGAATTCAATACTAGGACTCAGCTGTCCTTCAGCAGCACGTGTGCACTCAGGACGCTGCCTGCCAACGACCCTTATCCCAGCGAGAGCTCTGGGGCAGAAACCAGCCAGGAAAACAGGGCTGGGAGGGAGCTAAGTGTCAGGATGAGACAATGAGATTAAGCCCGATAGGAATTTGGCCTGATAGGTTTTATTAGGAGCACTTTATCCTGGTTTGCAGCCCTGGGGCTCTTCATGGCTTGGGAAACCCCCTCTTTGGCTGCAGCCACAGTATCAGCCGAGGTTTACAATTCACCTCTGTGGCAGAGGGAGGTGTGAGCCACTTCACTGCACGCCCACTCACAGCGAACTGCCCCACCACTGCTGCACAGAGCTGGCAGAGCAAGTAAAGTGCAGCAGCACAGGGTTTGCTGCCCAGAGTCGCTACAGCGCAACGGCTGCTCAGGATCCGTCAGCTGCACTACCCGTGCTAGCTGCAGCTTGATTTCTAGCTGCTCAAATCCCTCTCCTAGCACCGATCCAACACATGGAGCAGCAAGGATGCGAACAAGCAGCTCCCACCTCTATCAGAGAGAAGTTATGTAGTTTGTTTCATTTTTTGTCATCCAAACCTTACCCAGAGAAAAAGCCTGCCAGAAGCAACGGCTACTTAGGGGAGAGAGAGGAGCCTGCCGCTGCGTAGGAGGAAGAGCAGCCCTGGGGCACAGCCGTGTCCTAGGCAGCACAGCTTCCCAAACTCAGTCCTACAGCTCCTACCAGCTGAAGGATCACATTATCCATCCTGTGCCTGAGTGATGCTGGAGGACAGCTCTGCAGCAGGCGAAACTGTAGCGACGGGGTCAATGCTGCCTTGGCTATAGGGGACACTTTAGGCCTACCTAAGCTCCTCCTTGGCACGGGGTGTGCGGGCTCTGCCTTCCAACCGCAGGTTTCAAAAGCTCCTTTTTAGCCATGGGCTCTCATTCTACACCTTGTGCCGCAGCACCTCTTTTTCTGCTCTTATTCCACAGCACCTCCTGGTTTCTAATGATCTAATTCCCTCTCCAGTGACCTACATAAACTTCACCTCCACTGTCTCACCCCTGCTTGGAGGAACATATTGGCCCTTTTCACGGCCCAGTCAACGCAAGGGCAAGGCAAGCCCACCGTCTCATCTTGTGCAGCTCTTTGATTTCTCCACCTGTAACACCAAGGCTATATCAGCACGTGACCGCCAAACCCACCTAGAAACGGCCCTCGAAAACCCATCATTGATTGTTTGAAGGTTAAAAGCTTCTTTTCACCCTCAGAACCGCTCTTGGCTGGGAGGGATGCCAACGGAGCTGCCCCCGTAACCATGCCAAGCAAGGGACGGGGCAAGCCCGAAGCTCCGGGGAGAGGACCTTGCCTGACCCCGGCACCAAGGGCACGCAGCCCAGCGCACTTTGCACTAATCCAGGAGCTGCCGTTCCCCCTGCCCAAGGCTTGCGGGACGTCCAACCATCCTGGGCTCCCCATTCACCCACCGCCATTAAAAACTGGAAAGGCTTGAGTCCGCTCTTCGGAGCGGCCAACGCTCCTTGCTCCTGGGAGAAGAAATCGAAGCGTTCGATACGGTGGAGGGGAGGTTGGAGCCCTCCGGGAGAACAATAGCTCCTGTTCTTGCTGGAGCACGTTCCCAAAGGGCCGCCATGGCCCCGACCCACGGCCCTGCCCGGGCTGCCGGGCGCTGGAGGGGGAAGAGCCGCCTGCGAGGGCAGCCCCAGGGCCGGGAGGCACGGAGAGCGAACCCCCCGGCCTCCTCCAGCCGGATTTCCCTCCAAGGGGGGCACAGGCAAAGCGGGCAGCAGCAGATCCACCTGCCCCTGCCTTCTCCCTCCCTGCTCCCTCCGGCACCGGCACCGCCGCAGCCCCCCAGCCCCATCCCGCCCCTGGGAGCCCTCCGCCCGGTCCCCGCGGGGCTGCCCCGGGTCGGAGGGGGCCCAGCCCCACCTTGTTGATCTCCTCCAGCCGCCCGTCCTGCGGGGCTCGCCGCAGCCCCCCGCCGCTCGGCCGGCGCGGAGCCGCCATCTCAGGGAGCCGCCCCGCGCCCGCCGCCGCCTTAAGTAAGGGCGGGAAGGGCCGGGCCGGGCCGGGCGGGCGGTGCGGGACCCTCCGCCCCCGCCGTTAACCCCTTCCCCGCCCCAGGACGGGCTGGGGAACTGCAAGGTGCAGAGCAAGAACAGCAAGGTGCTGTTCGGGAGCATCTCCGCGGTGCAGTAGAGCACAACCCCTTACAACTCGGTGCCGGAGCACGGGCAGCAGGAGAAGGCGTCCGCCGCAGGGCAGACACGGCCAAGGATCTGCTGTGGGCGGTTGCGCTCAGCCCCCTCACTCCCCCTGCCATCTCAGCTTCACACCTTTATTTAAACATCTCTACTAAAGTGTGTGGTTTTGTTTTTTTTTTTCTTTTTTTCATAGGAAGCGTCAAATAGTTGCCTCACGCTGCATTTCAACCCGCGCAGGTACAGCCTGCGCCCCTCCTGCTGCCGCGCACGCAGGCAGATGGGCAGCTGGGTACTACATTAGGAATTTTTAATGGATACAGCTCTAGGCAGGTGTCACCAGCTAAAAAAACAAGAGTTCCAGGGAGAGCGGGAGGGAGGATGAACCATGTCTTCGGCAGCAGGCACAAGGCAGAGGCTTGACATTTCTGTAACAGCAGCAAATTTGTGTGTTGATTGAAGACCTGTAATTGTCTTCCCAGGGACTCGGTAAGCGGCTGCGGCTCCCGGCCAAGCCGGAGCATGCTGTGCTCTCGCCGCTACGTGGTTTTGCTTTTGCAGAGCTGTCCTTGGGCAGAGAGAGAGGAGCCCCCGCCATCACTTTCCTGCAGCACCGCAGCTCTGGCACCGCACTCCTGGGGCGGCTTTCGTGCAGAATTAGGAGGGAGATGGGTTTGTCCACTGTAGGAAAATCCTGAGTCACTTCCAGACCACTAGACCCACCAGAGACAACGCTGAGGGGATCCAGGGTCTATGGCCACAGTTTTACATACAGCGTTACAAAAGATTTCCAGCACTGTGAGCAGAACACCACAGGTAAAACAGATTAACAAGTGAACTGGACTCCAGCCTGTGGCCTCATTTCTGGTCTTACAGGAGTGACTTCAACCACTACCTGCGGTCAGGGCACAGCCAGCGCAGGGTGGGCTGAACAAGGACCCGGCTCTGCTGCCTGCGTGGCCCCCGGACCCGCATGGGAGCACAGGGTGAAGGCACATGCCTTTCCTTTAAAGGCGATACAGCCGCCGACCTCTGCCACGCCGTGGGAGTGACACTGGCAGGAGCTGGCCGTGTCCAGCTGCTCCAGTGCAGCCTGGTGACACCAGCCAGCTCAAGACCTCTTCAGTGGGAAGGGTGGGTGGGTGTGATGTGAGGCTGGGGGGTGATGCAGCTGCAAGTGCCAGCTCTCCACCTCCCTGCCCAGTGCATTGCAGTGCAACCCAGCCCCTGGCACTGCCAGCAACTGGGCCGGTCTGTAGCTGGGACAGGTCATGAAGACCACAGCTGTGGGCAGCAGCAACCTTGTATTGCTATGGAGTGAGGGAAAAGCAGGAGCAGAGCTGCTCTTGTCCTGCAGCACACAGAAGATGGCCCATGTGCCTGCCAGGAGCTGGTTAAGGGTCCAGCTTTGCTGCTGCTTGGCTGTGGTTTTGCCTTCCCTACTGCAAGCTCCCTTCCCCTGGGAACCAGGCAAGCTCCCTCCCATGAGCTCCTCTCTCAGCCTGGTTTCACTGGGACTCGCCTCTGCACTTCTGTGACCATCATGGGCATTGCACTGCAGGGCACTGTGTAGCAGGACCAGCTTCCAGCCTGTGTGCAACAGCCTCTCTTATCTCCTCCTGGGGCAGGAGGGACTGGCAGGGGTTACAGCTTTGGTACGTTACGTACTTGATAAGCTGTCCCTCCCCGGTGCACTGTGCTGCAGCAGGGAAAGAGGAATGGAAGGACATGTCTAGCATGGAGATCCGTGACAGTGCACTCCATGATGAGAGACCAACAGTGTGATGGCTCTGTCTCCTGCACAAAAACATTGGTGGTCCCTGGTAGGTGGTTGTCCCTTCACCCCGAGAACAGAGCTGGTGGCTGAAGTCGTGCCACACAGCGCTCGGGACGCTGAGCCTGAACTGGTGCAGATAAGGAGCTGAGGTGCGATGTCGTATGGTGGGCAGTGTGAAGAGCAGTGGGAGGGATGGATGCTGGTGAACGCAGGGTGTCCTTTGCTCTGCCATTCCTTGTACAGTGGGACAAAGTGTCACTGTCACTTTGAGCAGCTCTCAGGGAGGCTCCGCAAAATGTCCTCCAGGTTCTGCTTGTTGGCCCGAATCTCAGCCAAGTCGCTCTCGAACGCCTGGATCTTCTCCCGCTGCCTCGCCGCCTCCTCCTGCAGCAGGCTGAGCTGCCCAGCCAGGGTGCCCGGCGCGGCCAGGCGCAGCCACAGCCGCTCCAGCTGCTGCCGCCCGGTGCTCAGCACCACCTCCACCTCCGCAGCCTGCTCCAGGTTGCCTGGCCAAGGGGAGAGAACATGGATCAGAGGCAGAGAGTCAGACAGGAGAGGCTCTGGACATGCTCCAGTGGCTCAGACCCTCAGCACCAGGCAAACTGGAGGGAGTGGGTGCAGTGGGGCACGGAGGCATTGCAGCTTCCCAGTGATCACAGATAAGAAAATGGGACTGTGGCTCCAGACACGTCTCTCTCTTACAGGTGGGTGATGATTTCCACCCTTTTGCAAAGCTTTTCTCAGATGCAGGAACCCTAGAGCACTCAGAAATGTACCCAGATGATCAAAGCAGGAGGAGCTGGAGCAAAACCAACCAGCAACAAGGAGTGAACCTAGCCCAGCACATTGCTCCGCTCCAAAGGGACCAAGCCCTTGACCAAGCCCTGCTCCTCCTGGAGATGCCAAGGGAGATCAGTGTCCCCACACCAGGCATGAGCACACACATCCAGGAAGCCCCAATTCATTCTGCATGAGGGCTTTCCTCAAGACATGAGCCCTCGAGAAGCTTTGCTAAGATCCTGAGCAACCTCAGCAAGCTCAGCCTGGATGGCCAGCGAGGAGGGGACCCAGCACCAGCAAGCAGGAGAGCCCCAGACCCAACAGCTTGGCCCTTCCCAAGGAGCCTGCACCCCACTCCCACCTGGGTCTCACCTAGGCTGCTCAGCAGGTCATTCAGGGTCTTGATGTCTGAGATGAGCGAGCCTCGGGCTTCCTGGAGACTTTTTGCCATCTCACTCACCTCTGTCCCCACCTTCCAACACAGACAGACACTCAGATCAGGGACACCATAGACCCTTGGCTGGATGGGAAAGGGAAGGGGATCCCACGAATGTCCCCAAGGCACTCCCCATACAGTGGAGCCCAAAAGCCAAGTTGCTCCCCATGCTTTGGGCTGTGAGCAAAGCCCCTGCCAGGCTCTGGAGGACACAACCTGCCCAAGGGGACCTGACTCACCTGGTGTGCTTCCTCCAGGTCCCCCCTGAGCTTCTCAGCCACACGCTCCTGCCGGGAAAGCTCCCGCTGGGTCTCGTTGGCACGTGTGGCGAGCTGGCTGGCATGCTTGCGCGCCTGCTTGGTCTCCTGCAGCACAGCCTGTGCCCTCTGCAAAGGGATGGAGATGGGGACAGTCACCTGGGGACATGCAGGGGGACTGCGGCTGGCACCCTGGTCAGGTGCATCCTCCTGGTCTGCACTGGAGGGGCAGCAGAAGCTGTATTTGGGAGCTCTGCCTGCAACAGGCTGGGCTCTGCTGTGATGGGTGCCAGCCCGACTGCGCCCCGCAGCCTGGCACAGGCTCCCCGCACCCCATATCCCACATCCCTCTGCTCGGACCTTGGTGCTCTCCCCAGAGACTCTCTCAGCCTCCCTGGCCATCCTCTGGGCTGTTGTGGAGATGGACAAGGAGTTTCCCAGCGTCTTCTGTGCCTGTTTAATCTTCCTCTGGGCTTCCACCATCGCCCTGTCCCGCACAAGCGCCATCCTCCTGCTCAGGGCAGCCTGGCCCTTCCGATGCCCCAGCACCTTCCTCATGCCTGCAGGGACAAACTGGCCATCACCAAACTGGCCCTTTCTCCCCTTGTCACCCAGAGCCAGGGTGGCGAGAGCCAAGCTGTGGCCGGGCTGGTGCCATTTACCTTCCAAACTGGCCAGGAGGGACTCCGCGTCGGAGAGCACATCTTTTCCATGCGAGACGGCCAAGCTGGCTGTGCTGTGGGCAGAGCCAGTCCGGTCACGCAGCTGGGGAGAGGAGAGCAGGAGTGAGGGTGAGGAGGGGGAGAGCTGCATCCAGCTGGGAAACGTGGGTCCCAGCCTGCTCCCACTCGATGTGCAAGCTCCTTGGGTGATCCAGGAGCCCAAGGGGGGATGTTTCCCAGAACATCTGCTTCCAACTCCCCAGCTGCAGGCATGGTCCCTCCAGCTGCTGGAGCAGAGGGGCTGGGGCTCACCCACCCCACTGTGCCCAGGTGGGAGGCAGGAGAGGGATGCACCCAGCACACCCCCCCCAGCTCCAGCTGGAACAGGAGGTCCCCGTCACTTATTTTTCAGAGATACCCATGCAAGTGAGCAGCAATTACCTCCTCAAAGCCGCGAGTCCTCTGCAGCTCCTGGTGCAATCTGGCTGCCAGAGCACGGGATGCCTCAACAGCCCGCCGAGCCGATGCCTCCTGTGCCTCCGCTGCCTGCTCCAGCGCTGCCAGGTCCTGTGCCAGGGCTCCAGCCTGCGCTGGCAGTGCCTGCTATGGGGTCAGGGATGCCAAAAGCTCTGCGAGAGCATCTCCCAGCCCGGGAGGCAGCACTGCCTGACAGGTAGGGATGGAAGCAGGAGCTTTAGCTTGGATGCTGCTCACCTGCCCCAGTGCAGCCACCTGCAGAAGTTTCTTGGCCATGTCCGCATTTGCCTGCTGCACGGCAGCAAAAGCTCCTCTGGCCTCTGCAGCCACCTCTGCCACGCCAGCGCCCAGCTCCTCCTGCGCCCGCTGGATTTCCTCGTACCTACATGGACAGGATGCCACAGTCACCTGAGGCCCTCTGGTCCCTCAAAGGATGGAGATAATGGCTTGGGACCTGGCCCTGGACATAGGTGCAAGGGGAAACACTGGGAGAAAAGGCATGAAACACCCCCAGCACGGAGCACCCTGGCTCTCCACTTTGCAGTGAGTTTGAGGGGACTCAGCACGTCCCTGCCAAATCACTGTGACTGAGTCCTGTAACAGGGACCTGGCCAGAGGCAAGGGGCTGTGGTCCCCTCCCACCCCACTCTTTGCTACCAGCCCCTCACCCGGCCTCCAGCTCGCGCTGCGCCTCCTGCGTCGCATTCCCTTCCAGCAGGCTTTGCAGGAGCTCGGAGCTGGTGTTGGCGGCACGCAGGGCTCTCCCGACCACTGCCTCCACCTGCGCTGCAGCATCCCTGTGGCTGCAGGGACAGGGGCACCGGGAGAGATGATATTAGGGTTGGCCTCCTGGGCAAGGAGCAGCCATCCTGCACCCCGAGCCGGGCAGGCAGCCTCCTCTGCCTGTGTGTGCCAGGATCGGACAGGATCAGGCTCACGGGGACAGCGAAGCCCAGGCTCAGGGCTCCCACATCTCCATCCATCACTGCCTTCCACGGGCAGAGAGCCAGGAAGGGAAGGGAAGGAGGGTCCCAGTACAGTGGCTATCCCAGTCGATACAGCCCACGGTGTGGGACTTGCATGCGTACCTCTCGGCCAGCGCCCGGGCCTCCAGCGCCTGGCGGCTCCAGTTTGTGGGCTGCTGAGGGATTTCCTGGGGAATCTCCTTGAAACACAAACAGCAGCAGTGAGACCCTGTCAGGGAGCAGGGACCCCCAGATCCCACCAGCCCAGCACCAACGAGAACCTCCCGAAGGGCTGGAGGAGGTTTGCAAACAGGAGTGAGCAAGGGCAATAGCTCCTCTTGACTCAGCTGCAAGTAGAGCTATACCCATGTGGACCCCAGGCTTTCCCACCCACCTGCTGTGCTGGTCACATCCCACCCCAGCAGTCCTGCACATCCCACTGCCCCCCAGGATGGCCACCAGCCCCCCCCAGGAGCCCTGGGGCCAGCGGGAGCCCGCACCGTGGTAGCCAGGGTGTCGGCAGCGTGCAGGATCTCCCGCTGCGCTGACTGCAGCACGGCCTCGATCTCCGACAGCAGGATGCAGGTCTTGGGGGGTCCGCGGCCAGAGCAGCCGGTGGCCCGGCTGGCGTTGCTGAGATGGCCCCGCACGAAGCCCAGAGCCCCTGCCAGCCGCCCCACCTGCGCCAAGAGGGCAGCCCGGGCACCTGCAGACAGCACAAGGAGGTGCTCGGGGCTCCCCACTTGCCTGTGTGGCTGCCCCATGGCCGAGCATCCCCCCTTCTGCCTGCTAATGAAAGGGGAAGATGGTCCCTCCCGCATGCTCAGGAGGGTCCCAGGGATGCAGCACCCAAAGCCTGCTGGTGCTCAGCCCCCACCAGCTGCTCCACGGGTACAGGTATCCCTGCGGTGCTCTGTCCTACACAAAAACGCATGGCACCCCCAGCTGCCCTCCTCCTCTCGGTCACCCCATCGCCCATGCTGAGCCCAGCGCTGACCTGGGACCTCCCTGCACCCACCCAGCTTGTCACAGCTCCTCGCAGGAGCAGAGGGTCCCCAGAGGGGTGACGTGGGGTTCTCCTCACGGTGAAGGGAAGGGATGTTCCCCGTACCTTGGAGGAGGTGAGGACTGGGCAGCCCGTCTCCCCGGGGTGCATCTCCCAGTATGAGGGACTGGCCTGGGTGGGCATCGCAGCCTGGTGTGTGCAGCCATTCCTCCATCTCCTGCAGCCTGGCCTTCAGCCGCTCAGCCTGCGGGCGAGACACAGGGAGGGACGGTGAGGCAGCGCGGGGGCCGGGACGCTGCGCCCACCGCGGCAGGGCACAGCCCGTACCTCGTCCTTCACCAGCCCATAGCAGGCGGGACACTGCTGGCAGCGGGAGCTGGGTGGGTCAAGGAAGAAGTTGGCCTGGCACTGGTCACACTTGTAGCCCACAAAGCCGGGGCGGCAGAGGCAGGTGCTGTTCTCGTGGCACTGTGGGGTGACGGAGCCCAGCGGGGAGCAGTTGCAGGCTGCAAGGGTGGCAGAAAGGTGTCACGCCATGGCTGCCGGCCCCGGTTTTGGGACGGAGGCGCAGTCCCTGTCCCCGTTACCTCGGCAGCCCTTGGCAGAGAAGCCAAAGAAGCCGTGGTGGCATTGGTCGCATTGCTTCCCCGTGACACCTGGCTGGCAGGAGCACTGCCCCGTCAGTGCGTGGCACCCGCTCTCCCGTGACCCCGTCGGGTGGCACTCGCAGCTGGCACCGAGAGGTGGAGGGTGACGAGCGAGCAAAGGGATGCAAAGAGCAGAGATCAGAGCTGGGGACGCAGAGCCGCCGCTGTCCCCTCACAGCCCCACGTTGTGCCCCATACCTCTTGCACCCCACAGCGGGCTGCAGGTCGAAGTAGCCAGGCTGGCAGAGCCCGCAGGCTCTGCCCGTCACGTGCGGGAGGCAGCGGCACTGGCCCGTGCTGGGATCGCAGCCCTCCAGCCCCAGGGCTGAGCCGTCGGGGTTGCAGTCACAAGCTATGGGAGACAAAATTCAGCTTACACCCCGGCACAGGGCTGGCAGATGGGACAGCGGGAATGGGGCACGGGGATTGCGTCCCCCCCCAGCAAATAGGGCTCCGAGGGGCTGAGCCCCTGCAAGGCAGAGTATCTCCAGGGAAGGATGGCAGTTGAGGAAGGTGGCAAAGGCCATTTTTGAGTATTTGGGGCCAACGCAGACGATCCATCAGCCCCTAAAACCACTGGGCATCCCCCTTCCGTCCTCTGCCTCCACTCCTGGGAGGATTTTGGCTGCGGTGGGACCCAGGGGACCAGGGCCAGCCCCCGAGGCTGTACATACATGCACACTTCTCTGCTGGGTCGGGAGCCAGCGCATCCCCGTAGAAGCCCGGCTGACACCTCTCGCAGTGCTCGCCAGTCGTGTTGTACAGGCAGCGCAGGCACCGGCCGGACACGGGGTCGCAGTTCCCCACGGCATTGAGATCCACGTTCCCATGACACTGGCAGGGGATGCAGGGATGCACAGGGCCCCTCTGCCCCAGGGGATCCCCAAAAAACCCATCGTCACAGAGCTCGCAGCGTTTTCCTGGGGAAGGTGAAAATGTGGAGAGGGTCTGGCCGTGCCGGCACTGCCCACGGCCCCCTTGTCCGCCCGCCCCCAGCCTCACCTCTCTGTCCCGGGGGGCAGTGGGTGCAGACCACCTCCCCACTGCCGGGCATCTCGGTGCAGGGTGAGCGGCCGGGGCAGGGGCACGGCTTGCAATCATCCGAGCGCCCAACGAAGGGGTTGCCGTAAAACCCAGGGCTGCAGCGCTCGCAGGAGGGACCTTCTGTATTGTGCAAGCACTGGCAGTGCCCTGTGGGGAGGAAAATGGAGCTGAGGGTCTGCAAAAACCCAGCCTCCAATAACAGCGGGGACCACAGGAGCGGCTGAGAGCCAAGTACTGATCACGGCACACCGCAGGTGCTGTGAGGGATGCGCAATTCCAGCCAAGCGATCATGCTGGGATTGCACATCACCAACCAGGACTCATAACGTTTTCCCTCATGGCCCCATCCTTGCTCAAGGGAAAAGGTTTTGGAGAGGACTCTGGGGCCCCAGCACCAGCTCTACGCTCTCCCGCGGCGCAGGGACGAGGCAGCACTGGCGCACGCAGGCAGCACCGTTGATGTGCACGGAGTCTGTCGGCGCCTGCGATAATCCACAACACATTTCCCAGCGACGAGGCATATCCTTTCCAGCCTGTCATGGAAAACACAAGCAGCCGACCGGCACCCAGCGGGGAGCGAGCGTCTCCTTGTGAGCCAAGCCAGTGAGTCACAGCCTTCCAAAATCAGCTGGGAGGAGGAGGAGGAAGGATGCTCAAGGAACCCCCCACCTCCAGGCAGAAGCTCTGCTTGACTGGAGAGAGAGGAGCCAGGGGGAGGATTTTTCTCCGTGATCTGTGGGATCAGGTCATACCAGGCAGGCTGCGCAGGAGGGAATGGGTATTTTTCCACTTTCTGCATGACGGAAAAGAAAGGAAAAGCAGGCGGCAGGAAGGAGTGGAAAAATAAACTAAAGGAAGGATGCGGGCTGGCAGCACCCAGGCTGGGACATCAAAAGCCTGGCCCTGTCCCCAGGAAGCATGTGGTCGGTGGCACCAGCCCCGGCTCCGTGAGATGAGGGCGAGTTTGCAGAGCTGCTGCCGCGTTTCCGCTGGCAGGACAGGGGCACTTGCTGTGCTCAACGCCTCTTCCATCCCAGCCATACGCTATTGTCGCTCCTCGCCGAGGGGAGCCAGCCAGCACGGAACCCAGGGGCTCCCATCCAGGTACCAAATGCATCATTTTCTTTCCAAGCTCTTTTCAGCACTAATCAGAGCTGCTGCTTTCTGCAGGGGTGGATGGAGAGCAAGGCAGCATCTCACGAGCCTCTCCCAGCTCCGATCTGCCTTTCCCCAGGGCTGACAGCGGCGAGGCTGGCGCTGGATGCACGCAGCCACCTCGAGCTCCAGGGCAGTGGTTTGCAATCCAGCCCCACTTCCCTGACTAAAGCCACCCAGACACTTTGCCTGCCAGCTCAACAGCCTGTGAACCACCCCAAACACAGCTGTGCTACCCTGAAGATTTTGCTTTTGCTTTTTCCTCCCTTCAAGCTGCAGTCCTTGCTACACGCTTCTCCGAGCTGGGTCTGGAGGCAGAGCAGGGCTTGGGCTGGCAGCACGAGAGCCAGCTCCTCCAGTGCCTTCCCACAAGCCTGGCACCGCTGTATTTTCCTGCTCTTTTACTTCTTTCTCTGCTCAGGTTCATCCGCAGCTTGCAGGTGGCTGTGCCCAGTCCTGCTCTGCTCCCCGGCTGCCTGCCAGACCCATCCTGACAAAACCCTCTGCCTCTCTCCTGCCCTGAGCCTGCCTCTCTGCTCCTCTGAGGACCAGCACCCTTCCTTTCTCCACCTTTAGGGTCATAACGAACCGTGAAAGATACCCCTCTTATTATAAATTACCACTGTTACTGCGTTTCGCTGATTATCTCTGTCTGTGCGTTATGAACCCAGTCCCTCTAACCAGCCAAAGAATTCAACTTGCAAGTTTGGGGTGTCGCAGCCTCACAGCTGGTTTCCAGCATCCCTCACAAACAAGCAATGACACAGATTTGTCACCCGTGTGTGCAGCGACGGGACGAGCAGAGGGGTGCGCACCTGCCAGGGGGTGGCAGTCCCCGTGCTGGTTGCAGGCGCAGGGCACGCAGCTGACGAAGGGGCCGCCGAAGGGGATCTCCCTCTTGAAGCCGGGCGCGCAGGACTGGCAGAACTGCCCGGTGTAGCCTGGGGGACACGTGCACTCCTCCACCCAGCCCGCCCGTGCCCCTGGCCCGGGGCGAGCGGACGTGAGCTGGACCTCGCTCAAGGACAGCCTGCCTGTGAGAGAGGAGGCCGGTGTGAGGATGGGATGGCACATCCCTCAGCCCTGCTCTCTCCATCCTGCCTGGAAATGCTCCAGACAGGCATGGGAGCCTCCAAAATCCCTCCTGGAGAGCCCAGGGGTGTTCACAGAGGAGAGCCAGCCCCTACCCAAACACACCCCCTGCAGTGCCTCTCGTCCCTGAGAGCCTGATGCTGCTCTGATGTCCCCAGCCGCATCCCAGCTTTGTCCCCATGGGGACATTGCATGGAGCCACCCACCTTGCACGGGGCTGCGGCTCACGCGGAGGCGGAGGGCTGTCAGGTTGGAGAGCAGGCGCTGGAAGCTGAAGGCTGATAGCGAAGGCTCCACACCCTCCTCTGCCTCGTGCAGCCTGTTGGAGAAGGAGTGTGGGAGGAAGGACAGGGCCAGCCTGACAGCCATGTGCTGCAGGACAGCTCGGCTCCCTGACCAAGACCCCGGTGCAGCAATGGGGGCACAGTTAAATCCCTGAGGGGGACAGAGTGGGGCTGAACCCCACAGCACAGGGCAAGATCAGACACACTGTGTCCCAAACCCAGCTGAGGCTTCCCAAAGCGCTGGGACAGATACCTGAAGACGACAGCCTGCTTTCCGTGCTGGGGCTGGCTCTCACTGCTGGACATGGTGATCTCCAGCCCCTCACCCTCCAGCACCAGCTGGACCCGGAGCAGGGGCATCCCGGTCTTCATCCCCGTCCCGTTCCCCTCCGCTCCCAGCAGCAGGGACAGGAGCTGCCCGTAACTGAGACGCTGGTTCTGCAAAAACTTCTCTGCGAGGGGAGAGAGGACCAAAGTCTGTAGGACATGGATGTAACCCCTACGCAGTCCTGTTCCCACCAGCAGCACCAGCACCCACAGTCACCCTTCTAGAGCAGGGCCAGCTCCAACCTGCCTTCTGGGGGTCCCAGCCCACTGCCCACCATTGCCTCGGGTTATCGAAACACACTCAGCTCTGGGCTGCAGCCCAGCACCTCACGCACCAGCTTAGAGGTGGGATATCCCACGAGAGCAGCATGGGGTCCCCATGGCAGAGCAGGACCCTGGGGACCCAGCACCCACAATACCTGGTGCAAGAAAATCCACCGGCTCCTCTCCATCCCACTCGGTGACGATCTCCCCGTCAGCCCAGCGCAGAGGCAGGTTCGCGGTGCTCGGAGCTGTGGCAGCCCAGCCCTCCAGCCCTGCACGATAGCACACAGTGGCAGTGCGTGGGCAAAGGGAGCAGCAAGTCCCCACCAGCCCAGGACTGGTGGGTTGCTGCTTTTGGGGGCTTCCGTCCCTCCTTCTGAGACTTTCCAGAGCCTTGTAAGGGGCCAGCGCTTTGTAACACCCTGCTCTGCTCGGGCTTTGCGCTTTCACGTGCTGGAGAGTGGCCCTAGCTGTCCCCCAATCTGTTTATTTTCTTAGATTTAGAGGAAATTAATATCTTTAAACTTTTGCCCCGCTGCCTGTGCTGCAGTTCCAACATTACTGTGGGCTGGAGAGCACGGGAAGCCCAGGGAGAGATGGGGTGTAATTGCACTCAGTTGGTTTCCTTCGGAAATCAGTTAAACTCCCGCTGCTCCCCAGGGTTCGTTATTTCTTCTAGCCCCAGGCACCCACAGGATGAACACTTGGAAATCCCTCCCCAGCTCTCGAGTGGGCTGCGTTTGGTTATCAAACCATCCCAAATCTGGACCCTTTCGCTCAGTGCGGGGAAACTTCCAGCTGGTCCAGCTCAGCTGTGGATCGAGGAGCAGGGTTTTGGGGAGCAGGGCTTTGGGAAGGCTGAGCCCTGCCCCATGCTGCCTGCTCAAGCTGAGCCTCTCGCAACCCAGCCCAAGGCTCTGCCAAACCCGGCTCTAAAGGAGCATCTGCACGAAGGGTGGAAAAAAAGACTGGGCTGAAAGCCTGGCTCAGTTTCCAGGCTGCGGAAGGCGTTACAGCAGCACAGTTTAAAGGCAATCAGGATAAACCCACACCTGGCGCATTCACCTCCATCTGCTCACTGGCCCGTGCGCCCCTTCGGGTGCCCGTACCCTCTCGGGGTGCAGGCGGGGGTCCCGGCGAGCAGGGGCTGCGGTGTGCCCGCAGCCAGGGCTGCACACGTCGGGCTGTGCGGCAGATGGCAGGGTTTCTCCGAATATCCTGCACGCATCCAGCCCTGCCACGCACAGCCCTGCCTGCAGCTGGGTGAGAACACCCCATCCCGTTCCCCCAGCCCCCGTCTGCCCCGACCCATCCCAGCTCGGGATGGGGAAAGGAGGGAACAAGGGGGAAGTTCCCACCAGGCTCCATTATTTTAGTTTTTAATCTTTCTGAGCTGATTTTTAGTCCTCCCACAGTCCAGGCTGTGCTCAGCCCTCCCTGAGCCACGCACAGCCCTGGGAACAGGCTGGCACAGAGCAGAGCCAGGGAGAGCCCATCCCCGCAGAGCTGGAGGCAAAAGCAGAGGTTTAACAGCAAAATGAAGGCAACCCAGAGAAACGACCCTCCATCACCACCACTCAGCCCCAAAGGGGGATGGCTCAGCCCCAGAGCAGGATGCTCCGCTCCAGCCTTCCCAAACTGCTGGAGTTTTTTGGCTGGAGTTGGTGCAGCTGTACGCTCTGTTTCACCCAGGGCTTGGGGGTTGGTACCTTGGCTGAAGTCGGAGCGGACGTGGGTCACCTCGTAGCCATCTGCTGCTCTGCAGGCACTGGAGTGGCCATGGCAGAAGCAGCTGGTGCAGCCGGTGGGGTTGTGGGGCTGCAGGTTGAACCAGCCCGGCTGGCACCTGGGTATGGGGAGGAAACAGGAGCAGGTGGTGTGGGGGCAGGCAGAGCTGCAGGGGACCACAGCAGCATCCCAGGGGGGACAATGGTGGCAGATCCAAGTGAGCCCAGTCCCAGTGGTCCAGAGGGATGCAGCTCCACAGCCTCAACAGCCCGCCATGGCCTCTGCAGGGAGCAACCCAGCAGGATTCCCATCACAGAGCCCCTGCCAGGGTCGTGTGTAGGGGCTGGTGAAGCAGCAATGCTCCACACAAGTGAAGACGCCCGCCCTGCACTGACCACCGAGCCCCGGCACTGATCCCAGCCTGGAGATGGGCCGTGGTCCCGTCCCCATCCCGGGGCCACAGTGCTTACCTGTTGCACAAGTGTCCCTCCACCCTCTCCTTGCAGGTGCAATGCCCTGTGTTGGGGTCGCAGGTGCCCACGCTGCCCGCGGGGTCGCAGGTGCAGGGTCTGGATGGGGCGAGACGAAGGTGTGAGGTAAGCCCCAGTCCTGTCCCGCTGCTCCTGCCCGGGGCTGGGCTCCTCCTCACCTGCAGCCACCTTCACTGAGGCTGTGGTAGCCGTCCTTGCAGCGCTCGCACTTCCAGCCCGTCACGTTGGCTTTGCAGAGGCAGGTCCCCGAGCTGTCGCACTGGGGCTGCAAGGAGCCTGCAGGGACCCCGGCCAGCCCTGAGGCTCAACCCCAGCCGGGGAGAGGCACGAGGGGGAAGACAGGGAGACCCCGGGCAATGGAGAACCAACCAGAACCATCCCTCCCAGCCGAGCCCTGGCTAGGGCAGGGGTTTTTCACGTCTCGACGCAGCCCCACGCACCTGCGGGGTGGCAGTGGCAGGGCTGGCAGGCTGCCTGCTGCTCCCAGCGATAGTGGTTCTGCCGGCAGCGCTCGCAGTGGGGCCCGGCCGTGTTGTCGCGGCAGTTACGGCAGTGGCCCCCGTGCCCGCTGCGACGGTACAGCTCCCGGTCGTAGAAGCACTCGTCTGAGCGGCCGCTGCAGTTGCAGGCTGCAGGAGAGCAGGAAGGGCGGTCAGCTGAGCTCAACGGCTCCCGGGGGGCACAGGGCTCAGCCAGAGGTTCAAGCATCCTCCTGGGGGGCTGGATGAGCCAGAGGGGCTGCTTGGCTCAGCGGCGCAAGCTTTTGGCAATGCCTCTGCCGTTGGGAGCGGAGGTGGGTGCAGCACCGTGCACAGAGCGGATGGCTGTGCTCATGGGGTGAGGGAATGTTGGGGAATCCTCGGGGTGATGCTGTGGAGGGGACTCCTGGGGGGGGAAATCCTCCCTCCCTGCCCTTGCAGAACGGAGCAGGCACTCCCTACCCGATCAGGACGGGTAGGAGCTGCCAGACGTGCCGACCCAGCACCAGTGCAGCCCATCAGGACCGACCACACACCGTGACTGCGGAGCCGTCCCGGGCGATACTCACGGAGACACTCGTTGGCGGCCTCGGCGGTGCCGCGAGCCCAGGGCCGGTCCTGGTAGAAGGGCTGGCAGCGCTCGCAGTCGGTGCCGGCCGTGTTGTGCTGGCACACGCAGGCCAACCGCCCAGCCTCGTCTGGCGCGCACTCGCTGGCGTGGCCGTTGCATTTGCACCTGCAGCAAGACCCTGGCGCATGGATGAGCTGCTCCGAGCACCGGCACGGACAGCAGCCGGCAGCGGGACGGTGCCCAAGCTGTGTGGCATGCGGCCCCGCTGCTGCGCCAGCTCGCCTGGGGTGGCCGTGGGGCAGAAAGCAGCTCAGGCTGTGCCGGTGTCGAGGCCACCCGCCGTGTCCCCGAGCTGCTCCCGGCCACCTGGGAGGTCACACGCTGAGGGTGGTCTGTGTGAGATGCTAACCAGCTCCAGCTGCTGGGGCCCGAGGGGGTGGGATGACAGTGACGGGGGCTGCCGGCCAGCTGGGAGCAGCCACGGCCCCACTGCCCAGGGGAGGCAGCTCTCACTGGGATGGAGAGAACGCCGGCTCCTCCCAGCTGGGGAAGGGCACATGGCCATGGGCAGCACCAAGTGGGTGCCACCAACATCTCTGTCCCACATCAGCTCCCCCATCCCACTGGCAGCTGCTCTGGCTCCTCTGGCCATGGCCATGCCAACTCCAAGCTCCTCCACCAGCCTCTGTGGCTGCAGGACATCTTTCGGCTGGCACCCTGGGTCCGAGCAGGGGCACAGGAGGAGCAACACGAGCCCTAGTGCTGTTAAAAGCCATGGGGCTGGGAGGGGGCAAAGCAGATACAACTGGTGGCAAATGGAGAGTGCTTTGTGCACAGCTCAAAGGATTCCAGGTTTCATTCCCCGTCTCTGCACCGCCAGCTCCGGTTTAGAGATGGAGGAAGCCACATCCAAACAGTTTGCCCCAAATGTTCAATCCAAACGAGACCGAGGTGGGAAGCAGCTACCCCAGATCACAGCCCTAGGAAGGTCCCCCTACTCCTACCCTCGCTCCAGTGCGGTTGCCCCTCACCTGCCACCGACGGAGAAGTCGGAGATGGCGTAGTAGTACGACTGCAGCACCTTGGGGTCCTTGAAAATGTCATCCCCAAAGGTGTTGAGCCGGTTCAAGGAGATGAGCAGGTCGGTGACGGTCACCCACTCCTGCAGGGGACACGGGGAAGGTGCCTTGGCCAGGGGTCTGGGCCACCAGCTCCCCACCCCAGACGGGATGCATCCTGCATCTTTTCCTACAGGGTCAGAGGGCATCACAGGCACTTTTTAGTGTGCCCACTCCTGAGGGACCACACACCCACCTGCAGTGCGGGGCTCCCATCGAAATTGTAGGCACTGGGCCGTCCCTCAAGGGTGGAGAAGGCGACGTTGCCCCCACTCAGTGGGGAGATGTCGCTGAATTCATCGGTGCAGAAGGCCACTTGCTCGTCCTCCCCTGGCCGCAGGTAGTGCCGCTGCCGCTTCCCGTAGGTCTTCTCGCAGGACGCACTGTAGTACTGGAAGGGCACCCAGGGCCCCTCGGGGCGGCTGCGCTTGTAGATAGCGAAGCTCTCAGGGCGGCTGGTGTGAAACTTCAGCCGCACGTAGGTGATCTCGTAGGCTTTGCCTGAGGACAGACCCGCCACGCCATCACCCTCTCCTGACCGCCCGGTGGGCGCCACAGCCTATGCCAGGGCTGAAGTTATCCCAGCGCTCCGTCCTGCGCGGCTGCCGGCATCCCCCCAGTCCCACTGCGGGCACCGTCCCCCTCTCCATGCCACAGTGAAGAGAGGAGTGTTTTTGTGCGAAACAGAAATCACCGTCCAGCTGCCCCGATGCAGCCCACACCCCGTTGAGACCCAAATCGGCTCTTGCCCCACGACAGCCGCCCACCTGTTGCACGGATGCACCAGGTGGGTTGCATAGGCAAGGAGCTGCTGCAAAATAACCGGTGCCGGAGAAGAGCCAGGCCCACAGCACTGCGCAGCATCCCCGGGCCAGCGGTGCCACGGGGACGGGGAGGTGGAAATGGTCAAGGCCAGTCTCTTCCCAGAGAGCCGCATGCCGGGACCCGGCATCGCTGCCGCCTCTGCCGGGATGAAGACAAAGAGAGGCCGCCGATCCCCGGGGCAGCCGGCGCGGCTCTGAAAGCACTTGAAAGAATGAGTGAAAAGGGGGAAAGAAAACACCAAAGTGAACATCAGAACCGCTTAATTGCCAGAGATGAAGGAGCAGCTCAAAGACTGGATTGCTCCATAGCAGCACTGCTCCTGACAGCACAAAACAATTAGCTGCAAGGTTTTGGCTTTATTTGAAAAGATAATGAGTTGGGAATGCTAGAGGGGTTATTTCGGGACTAGGAAAACAAGCCTTTAATTGGGCCCATATGAATACTGTCGCGTATGCGCTGCGACTGCTGCGGGGGAGCCGAGGCAGCCCAGCTACCGGCGCTGGGAAAAGCAGCTGTGTCCCATCAGGGATGTGGGGAACACCCAGCTGAGCACCAGCAGAGGGGGACGGACCCGCTCGCAGCCCACCCGGAGGTGGCGAGGGCCAAGAAGGGGCTGCAACCAGGCTGTCCCACCGCCACTGCGCTCCCCCCTAAATTCACCTCCCTCCGGGATGGCAGCAGCAGGGGTACCCCTACCCTGCACCCCACGGTGCAGGGGACGCCCAGCAGGCGCTGGTTCTCAGACAGCACAGTCCCAGGGGAATGTCTACCAAAACAGTGAGGTCAGGGCCATCGCCTCCCGGCGCAGTTTCCTCTGGGAGAGGAAGGGAGCTCGGCGCTCTGTCAATAAGCAGCCCCTGCCCCGAGCGGCCCCGAGCAGGGGCGGGGGTGGCTGCGTTGGGAGAGCCAAGTGGTGATGGAGGAGACCCACTGCCGGGGGGAATCATCCCGAGGGAGTGCGTGCTTTTCCCAGACAGGCGTTTTAATCAGGCAAATTCTGCTTAGAAACAAACAACAAAAAAATAAAATCCAGAGAATAACCCAGGGTGGTGGTCTCCCCTTTCCTGCTCGGGAAGATGCGATGTGTCCCAAAGCTGGGACACAGTGGGACATGGAAGCCA
The DNA here is from genome assembly GCA_011801015.1 of Ardeotis arabs. Classification (NCBI taxonomy): domain Eukaryota; kingdom Metazoa; phylum Chordata; class Aves; order Otidiformes; family Otididae; genus Ardeotis; species Ardeotis arabs. Next base: position 13,457 of record JAAGAY010146936.1, on the reverse strand, counting down.
GGAGGGTGTGCAGGCGGCTGAGGGTGGGGGGCGATGGCACCAGGACCCGCAGGATGCTCTCCCGGTTGGGCTGTCCTCCAAACAAAGTGCTCACCTGCCTCCCGCAGAGCCCAAACTGCAGCTCATACCACACCAGGGGCTGCAGGCAGAGGATTTTGGAGAGGAGAGAGGAGCATGCAGGGCAGTTACAACACCTCCGGGTCCCCAGCCACCTCTGGCCCCCTCGAACCTCGGCTCCAGGAACCTGCTACAGGCTCACATCCCATGAGAAAATCAGAGTCAGAGGCACAGACGCAGACACCGCCCGATACAGACACCCTGAACTGAGCCGCTGGCACTCAGAGCTGCCCAAGGAGCCTCGGTGCCCGCTGCCTTTGCAAGCCTGCGAATATTTTGGGTTCCTCCCCAACATCTGACAGGGTAAACGCAATGGCCATGGGCGCTCGGTGTTATCGATCCGCTCTGAGTCCGATGCACTGTAACGGCACGGCTGAAACCTCGCAGAGAAGAGAGATTTAAAGGAGGATAATCTAATTAACGCCAATCAACAGCGTGCAGGTAAACACAGGTCTTGTCCCACTCATTCGATATCTTATTTAATAAGCTCCCCAGGTAACCCTACTGCAGAACCTACGTCTGACTCGGGACTGCGCAGACGAGCAGGCTGGCAGGGACACGCTACGTGAGTTAAAAAACCCAATTACTCGGTGAAGCTCATGAGCGAGGACTCATCCCGGGCCGTGGCCCAAGGGGCTGCAGGGGCTGGTTGGGCTTTTCCTCCGTAGCCCAAGTGAAAGCATCAAGGTAGTGATAAAAAGGCCTGCAGCTGGGACAAGAACAGGGCCTGATGGCCATGGGAAAGGTCAGAAAGCAACGAGCCGGGCACCAAAATGGCACTTTTAGCATGGCAAGAAATATGAGCCACGCAGGAAGAAGGGTACATTTGCAGGGGGATGCTCCAGCTCAGGAAGGGATGCAGGAACCAGGGCTGAAGATGAGCTTGGTGTGACGTTACAGCCTTGGATGTGTTAATGGGAGACAGACACAGCAGGGCAGTCACAGGGACAAAACTCCACTGGAAATCTGAGTGTGGGTCCAATGGGCCCGCAGAGGAGCCGGGGAAGAGCCAGAAAAAAATTAAGAGTGGGAAGCAAGCCCTGAGGCTTGGAGAGTTTGGGCTGGGACAAGGGGCTGCTGCACACATCGGCATGCCAGAGCCTCCACGTATCCGTGTGCTGAGCTGGGATCGGTGGCCACAAACTCGCCCAGAGGTGGCTTGCTCAGCCACGCAGGTTACATTTGGGTTGTCTGTGCCCCAGATCAAACACAAATGAATTTGGAGTGATCTGACAGCCTGCGTTCGGTGGGCAAGAGGCCGGCAGATCCCCTTCCGTGGGGCCGGCAGGAGCCGGAGCGGGGATGGCAAGCTCCGGCATCACTTCTCATGCCCGGCGGGGAGCCCAGCCCCGGCCCGGGGATGAGGACCAGATGTCCGCTTGCTGGCAGGGGGCTGGGAAAGAGGCGACCTCTGCCCAGCCAGGAAGCTCCCACGTCCCCGCCGGGGCACGCACAGACCCCCCAGCATCACCCCAACCCCGGGTCCCACCAGCACGGCTCCGTGCCACATTGGCACTCAGATGTCCCCTTACCGGCTCCGACCGCAGCCCCTTCGCTACCCCCCTTCGGCATGCAGATGGCAGGAGACGGCAGAAAATGAAGATTTTTACAGCGCTGGTCAATAGCCAGGATCGTTTAGATGGCAGGAAAATGTTCAAAATCCTTTTTAAAATGCCAGACATGCCCCATGGGTTTAAGTACTCTCCAAGCAGGCGGCTTGCACAATATTTATAACGCAGAGGGTCGGATCCCAGCTGGGGAGACCTGCCAAGGGCTGCACGGTGTGTGCAGAGCTCTGCCCCACCGAGCGTACCGGGCATCCTCAGCAACGCACGAGGGTGAAACAGCACAGGCTGGGCACCCACGGTCCTCACCCCGGTGGCAAGGCTCTTGTGGGGGGGGTCTGTGCCTCCCCCCACCTGCCTCCGGCTCCGCAAACTTGCGTAATCAGTAAAAAGCAGCCTCAGGAAAGAGGGAGAGCAAACACCCTGGGCACGGCTGGCTGGGAAACAGCAGCAAGCACAGCCACCAGCATCCTCACCCCACAAGGGACTGTGGCTCGGGTGATGGATGGGGCAGACTCTCCCCAGGTCTTTTCAGTGATTTACCCTCAGCACTTCGCAGAGGGCATCCCCCTCCTTGCACCCCCTAAAAACCCACGGGGATGGTCCTGCCTTTAACCCAACCAGGAGCTGTGGGATGCAGGAGCATCCATCTCCCCAGCCACGCACCTGGGTCTCGATGTGCCCACCGCTGGTTTCCTTCGCCGGCACTTACCCAGGTGGAGGGTGATGTTGACGGAGTTGGGGTGCTGGATGCCGAAGGCCATGGACTGGCTCTGCCACCAGGTGCTTTCCTCCTGGCTGTGGAAGTCGGTGAGGAAGGAGGCGTTGTGGTGGAGCCGGGGGTCAGCAGCGTCACAGCGGTGGCACAGGGCGCCAGCGTGGCGGGCGCCCATCTGCAGGCAGTAGTCCTCGGGGGGCGAACCGCATGTGTTGGTGGCCTGGGCAGCCCGGCCAAAAGCGGCGTTCTCAAAGACGGGCATGCAGCGGCGGGGCTGACCCTGGGGGTCCCAGCAGGCGGGCGAGCCCCCTGTCCCCAGCCCCAGCCCCAGCAGGGCCAGCAGATAGAGCCCGGGAGGCCGTGCCATGCTGGGACTCGGCTGGCTGGACTCTGAGCCTCCTCTGGATGGCATGGAGGGAGCAGGCGGGACGAGACGGGATGGGATGGAATGGGATGGGTCGGGTCCCTCTGCCCGGCACCTCCTCTCGCTCCGAGGTCCATCTTGTGGAAGCTGCTGGAAATGTCAAAAACTTCGTGTGCGAGCCCAAGCCTATGGAACTGGGGCTTCCCCCAGGCCACCCTGGTCCCCAGGGCGCGGGGCGGGGCAGGATGGGACCCCCCCAGCGCGGTGCACGCATCTCTGTTGCTTCAGGGATGGGGAGGGGGTTTGCACCTTCAGCTGCACGGATTGAGCTGAGCTCCTCCGTATCTCAGCCCCAGGGATGAGCTCATGGTGATCCACACCCCACATGTGGGTTTTTCCTTAAGTTGGTGGGGGTCACCAGTTTTCTCAGAGCCCGAAAATCAAGAGGAGGTGGAGGAAAGGGAGACCCAGCACCCTTTTCTCCCCCAACACTGCTTTATGGGGACCCCACTGCTCCCCCACTCATGCCACCCTGGGTTGTGGGTCTGACACCCCCCAATGCTTCCACACCAGCACCCATGGGTGGGTGTCCCATCCCTGCCTGCTGCCACAGGGCAGCCCAGTCCCCTGGACCAGGGCAAGGGCACAGCACATCTCCATGGGGTAACAAAATCAGACAGTCACCAGATCTTGTTAGCAGTTTCTCAGGTACCGCTAATTACAGCCTGTGCCAGAGGGGATCCCTCTGTGGCACCCTCCGGATTTGACCCATGGGGACAGCACGGTGCCGTGCTCCCAGGCAGACCCTGACCCCTCCTCTGCAGAGGGTGATGTTTGCAAAAGTGGGGTGCACAGGAGACCACCGCCTCTGCCCCCCCTCCCCCCGCACCGCTCAGCTGTGCTGCCCGCAGGAGCCCTGGAAACTTAGCCCTCATTTGTAATTTAAGATCGCGTCCTCCCCTTCCCTTCTACTCTTATTTATTTTATTCTCCTTCCCTGTGCACACTGCAGGGAGAAAGCACCGGAGGGAAGCTGTGAATCAGAGTCTTCGGCAGCAGCTCCCGCAGCAGCACCATTTCAAAGCCCCATTACCATATATTGACCCGGGTTCTGACAGCTGGAGCCAGCTCCGCTGGGAAGGGCGAATTTCCCAGCACCGAGATGTGCATCAGCTGCCTGGGAGCGGGCAGCCGGTGGCAAACCCACTGTCAGCCTCTGGGGAGAAAGAAAAGGGTTTTCAGCTCAATAATTGCATTGCACATCTCCACCACCAGTGTTAAGGGGATTTGCATCCTGCCGAGGTGAGGTTTTCCAGGTGTTTTGCTTTCTCTTTGCTGCTGGGGCTGCAGCCTCTGGGCAGGAGAGGATTTCTCACATAATGGGTTTGCCACCTCCTCCTCAGGATGTTGCACGCACCCAGGAGATGATTTCCCTGCCCAGCCCATCCCCTCTTGCAGAGGAGTCTGCTTTATTTGCTTTAGAGAGCAACGAGACCACGCAACCAGGGCTCAGGGGCTGCTTGTGGGATGCAGAGTGCATCTGAGCAAACCCGATGAGTATCCTGACCCCACCTCCTCCTCCAGCATGGCATGGGGAGATGGCCCATGGGGCCAGAGCTTGACAGGAACCGGTGGTGACACCACCATGCCCAGCAGCGGGGATGCTGCAGCCGGTGTGGGAGCAGCACATCCCCAGATGGATTCAGTTGCACCCCAGGCTCCTGCCAGGTGCTGGGCACAAGCCCTTGCCTGTCCAAGGAGATGCCCTACACTTGCTGTGCATGGGATGAGTGCTCCGGGCACAATCTGGCCCCAGCTTGTGGTCTGGCACTGCTTCGGTGACTCGGACCAAAGACCAGCTGGAAAAGCCCAGCTCCTCTCCCATGCACAGACAGAGAACAGCAATTCCCTCCGGTCAGGGTTCCTTGGGTCATCTCCGAGGGAAAACTGAGGAGGCAGGAGACCCCACCCCTGCACATACCCCTCCCAGTCCTGGCGACCAACAACCACCTCGCTGTGGCTGATCTAACTTCAGTCTGCAAGAGAAGGGGCAGGGGCAGCCCCAAATAATCCCCTTTTCTCTGAAAAGACGCTGAACCTCTCCCCTGCACTGCGATGCCTGCCAGGGTTGGACAGTGGCTTCTCACAGCAAAACCTTCACGCACAGGTGCATCACCTGGCCATGGATGGGATCACCCCTGGATGGGATAAAGAGCTAAAGCTGGTTATGGGAAACCCCTTGTCTTCCTGGGACACAGACGAGCTTGAACAAGGCTGTCCATAAGAGCAGTCAGAGCTGGGATTTGCTCCCAGCCCGCTGGTATAGCCCTCTGTACCTGGAGAGACTTCACCCGCTGCCCCAGGACTGGCCCAAGCATGGTGGAGACGTGATGACCAAGGCTGTGGTGACACCTAAACCTGCCATCACAGGCCAGGAGCCTCCTCCTGCCCCGGCATGGACCTGGCACCCCGCAAGGGTTAAGAACGGTGGAGGCGGTGAGGAGAAAACGTTCTTCTGATTTGCTTAATGAACGTTAATTAAGAAGACAGAAGATAGCAGATTCCTTCAGGGTAGAGATGAAAGGCCCGTTAATTAAATCTGGAGAGAGAGCGCAGGGCCGACTGATCCTCCTCCTGATCAGACCTGACAAGGCAGGCACGGAGCGGGAGTGAGGTGTGCCAGAGCCCATGGCCCCATCTTCCACAGCCCAACTCAAAGGCGGCAGCACAACCGAGTTTTGACAGGGTGCTTGGTGTGGGACTGGGTGCCACCACCCACTTACCTGCTTCCACCACTCGTGAGGGTGGCCCCATCCCATGGGGCTGGGGTTGGTACCCCTGGCTCCGGCTGCACCCCAGGCCAGTGCTGAGATGGGCACATGCTTGGTTCAGAAGGGATGAGTTACCCTTGCTGTAGCGCTGGGTTAGACGAGGTCTCCCTTGGCCAGCTCCATCCTAAGGGAAAAAGTGGAGAAGGAGGTTTGGTCACTCAGCTTGGCAGTTTGCCCCAAGTCCCACCACCAAAGCCCGCAGGAGCTGGGCACAGGTTAAAGGGGAACAGTCAGGGAGGCACCGGGTACCACTTTGTGCTGCCAGGAGGGACAGGTCTCTGGGGCCAGCTGCGCTCCACCGGGACGGACCCCTCCTCCCCACTCCCCATCCCTGGGTTTCGGTACACACGCTGCCTCGCCCTCCTGGAGCGGGCAGATCCTGCCACCAGTGATTTGCCAAAAGTTGCTTTTCTTGCCCATAGTCGAGACCCTGGGAGGCTGTCGCACGCTAACAGGATTCTGCTGGCAGCCTGCTGCCTCCTCACCAGCTCTTAGCCCAGCTTATTTTTAAAAGCAGAGCAACTGAGCATCCCAATTTACCCCTCGAAACCGCAGCAGCCCTACCTTCCTGCCCTCTCTGGGGCAGCGGCTCTGCCTGCTCCCTCCCTTCCTCCCATTCCCACCCCATCCCTTACCCCGGGACCGGAGCAGGGATGAGAGGCAGGCTCAGCCGCACCACGCCGTGAGCATTTCAATCGGTGCGGCCGCAGCGCTCTGCCTCTCTCCCGGCTCGCAGAGGCATGTGAGGAGCAGAGATCTCCAGCGCCAAGGGCTGGGTGATGGGGTGGTCCTCCCCAAAAGCAGCAGCCCCTTGGATGGAGGGGACCAGCCCTGGGAAGGGCAGCTGGCACCTCATTGGGTTCTGCTCTCAATGAGGTGAAGACCCCATAGATTAGGAAAGGGTAGGTGCAGTATAAATAATGTCTGGAACATCTCTTCTATGTGCTGGCTTATTTTGTAAACCTGAACTTTGCAAAATGTCACAAAACAGAGAAATGGGAGGCCTGGGATGAGTAAATCTCCGTTAGAAATTCCCCAGGATGGCGGCAGTCGTGTTCTCGCTCAGCGATGGCACATTACAGCCCAGCGACAGCTCGGGGACCAGGGTCACGCGCAGCACTGATTGCAGAAAGTATTTAATTAACACTGCCGTAAATACAGCGCCAGCGATGCCAACCAGACCGCAACGGGGCAGGATGCTGCCGAGCTGCGTGAAGTTTTGCCAAGGCAGACGGGAAAAGACGAGGGAGGGCAGAGAAAATATGATAGATTTTGCTTTCTGCCTTGCCCCAGCCCTTGGGGGTGCCAGGGGGACGGGACAGAGACCTTGCCCCTCGAGCAAGAGGGCTTCCCCATCAGCTGTGGTGAGGACAAGTGAGGAAACCCCGTAACTGGGAAACGAGCTCTCTAGAAGCAAGGTGCTCCCAGAGCAACATCCAGGACAGCCATCACCACCCTGTCCCCTGACACACAAAGAGCCTGGAAGCCACCTTTTCAGAGCTAATCATCCCCAAATTTCCTCAATACCTGGCAGACAGTGAAAATAGGGAGATCCCAGCTTCACTCACACGTGGCCACAAGATCATCATCTCACAGATGAGCTGAAGGATGCCAGATCTGACCCAGCCCAGGGAAGCAAGGTGACAGCCGAGCCATTGTTGTCCCCAGGACATGTGCTTCACCCATCTCATCGGGGCTCAGGGACCACGACAGGAGGAAGAGTCAGGTCAGCACAGGACCAGCCAGTTTCCAGTGCAGCCAAAAAGGCTCTTTCCCTGCCTGAGCTCATCACTCACTTAATGATACCTGCTAAAAAGCTTCGGAGTCCCTAATCACTCATCATATTATGGCTGCTCACAAGTGAGGCCAGCCAGTACAAACCTCCTGGAAGCCTTTCTAATTAACGAGCAGGAGCTTAGGCTCTTCCAGCCCAAAAGCAGCATCTCAGACAAAACTGGCAGCCTTCCCTGCCAGCTCGTGGGCTCCCTTGATAAACCCCCTTAATGGGCTTGTTAGCATCACCTGAGGCCACCTTGTTGGCTAACGAGGCACATCTGTCTGTCTGTGCTCCCCTGCCTCCCTGCTGTGGGTGGGGAGAAGCCCATCCATCCATCCATCCATCCATCCATCCTCACCATGGCAGGAGCCATGAGATGTGCCCCGCATGGCTGTCCCCAACCCTTGCTGAGTCCCTGGATATGTCCCCCTCGAGGTGCCCTGAGCATCCCCTTCCCCAGGAGGCTGGGTGACATCTGAGCAGCAGCAGATGCCACCAGATGGTCATCCCAACTGGAGACCCAGCTAAACCGATAACCGGGAGCCCCCTCATTTGCTAAGTGACTCCCAACAGTCTAGGGTTGCACTCACTCTCTGGGCTCTTTCCTGAGAGGTGCTGAGCACTGGCAGCTCGTCACAGCGATGGGCTCTCAGGGGGCTTTGGAGAAGCCGGCTGAGCCGGCTTCTCCAAAGCCCCCTGAGAGCCCATCGCTGTGACGAGCTGCGAGCGCTCAGCCCCTCCACAGCAACAGCTTCCCCCCCTTCCTCTCCCTCCCATCAATAAGAGATGGTCCAATATACTCTGTGACAGCTAAGTTGTTGTGATACCTTTGACTTTAAAGCAGGAGAAATAACCCCCCTCACCCATAATGTGATCTACCGTGTCTTTATATTCCCAAGCGTGTCACCCCGCATAGGGGCTGGGGCTCTGATTTAATATTCTCATGGAAACCAGTGCCCTCATCCAATTACCACGGGGATTTCGGTGCAGTCAGCAGATGAGCCGCCGGCAGCCCCTGGCATGGGAGTGAGCCCCACGGGGGGATCGGCCCCACGCTGATCCAGCCAGGGCCACCCCAAAAGTGCTGAAGGGGGTCCTGAGTTAATTTGCCACCCCCCGAGAGAGGCTGTGCCAAGGACTGGGTTAGACTGGGAAGCACTGGTGGGAACTGGGAGAGCAACAAAGGCAAAGCATCGCTGCAGGCGGCGGCAGAGAGCTCTGCGGGTAATGTCCCTGGAGATTTCCACTTACAGCGGGACTAAAAATCCCTCTGCTTCCTACTCGAATGCCTGCTGCTCTGAATCCCCCTCCAGCCACGGAGGCTGGATGCTCGCTGGTAATCCTGCATCATTTATTTTCATTGGCTGCCAGAAAAAAAAGTGCCGTCAGAAAACCAATGTTAGCTATGCTGGCTGGCATATAAAATGTTGCTTTAATTGTATTTTATTTGGCAATAAGAAAATAGAAGCAGCAACAAACCCTCCAGATATTTCCCCCTTGCCCCCCCCGTTTAAAATTTCAATTTGGTAATTTTATGACTATGTTTCAGATAAAGCCCAACAAAGCACATTAAAGTAAGAGAAGAGATTTATCCCTTTCAGTGGCACATGATCTTTGGACATACTTCCCAGCCTAAGACATTTTTTTTTTGAAGAAAATACTTCTTTTTTTTTTCATGTCAACTGTTATTTTTCAGCAAAGAAACCCACTATTTTTTCCAACCTCTATTTCCAGCCCTCTGATCTCTAAAGGCAAAACCAGGGAAGCACTGGACATCCAAACCAAAGTGGCAACCATCACAGAGCAGCTTCACGCCCTCCAGCCCGGGCGCAGGCATCACACCGTGTGTGATTTTGCACTTTCAAGGACATTTTCGTTCGCAGGGAGGCGAGGAGAGCGACTTCAGCACTCTCGCCCACTTCCCCAAGCAGCGGTGGAATCCATTTAATATTGAAATTGGAGGAGGCTGGCTCGTGCTCTGTCTCTCCCAACGCTGGGCGGGAGCTGCGCGGGCTGGCCGTGATTTGGGGTTTCCCTGACCTTTTCCCAGCATCTCCGTAAGCTGGGAGGATGAAACCTTCCAAACCACCACGATGTTTAGAAACCAAACCCCTGCCATCAAAATACAGAAACCTGAGGATTTCTCTGTCCCACCTGGAATCAAAAACTCCGAGTCTTGACCAACCAGCCCAGCCAAGCATCGCGAGCATCCTTCGGGTACCGCTGCAGATTTATTCGCTGGATAAAGCCCCTGCTTGCGCTCTGTGAGGCAGTGATGCCTTCAAAGCGCTGGGTGCTGCCTGGGAAGTGGGGGGCTCCGGGGAGGGGGTTAACGGGTGGGCAGAGGCAGCGCTGGGGAGCTGCCAGCAGATTTGGGGCTTTAGGATGCTGGATGTGATGCTCAGCCGATGGAGGAGTCCTCCAAAGAGCAAATCTGCTAATTTGGGTTTCTTTGAGAGAAAATCTGCTAATCTGGGTCTCGTTGACCACCGGGGGTTAGGGGTGGGTGTGGGCTGGCCCTCCTGCTCCCAGCCCCGGATCGATGCTCTCCCATCCTGCTCCTGCAGTTCCCATTAAACCACTGAATTCATCTCTTGCAATAAACTCGGCCACTATTGCAGTTTGCGTTGGGATTCATAAACATTTTTCCTGCAAATGCAACAATTAAAGCAGAGAGGTCTTGGTAGCTCAGGAGGGAAAGTCGGGGCTCCCCCAGGCTGGGACTGGGGGCCCAGCTCCCCACTGGGATTAGTTTTTACCAGCCAAAAACCCTTTCGCGGGGCTGCCACAGGCGAGGGAGCTGGGGGAGGCACCACCACCTCCCGCTCACCTGCATATGTTCCTCCAGATGGCCCGGGCTGCTGCTTTTCATGCAGGAAGAGGTTTTAAATTAAAATCTTGCCTGTGTCTTTTGGAGGTGTTTTGGTTGGGTGTTTTTTCCCCCATTGCTTTCCAGAGCTCCAGTGGAACAGCGGTGCAGTGGAGTGGGGGGAGAGGGTGTGAGGGGGCTTCTGGCACAGAGCGGGGCTTGGCAGGGGTCTCTGGCCGGGATCCTGCCCCACAGCGGAGGCCGTGCACCCCACAGCAAGCCCCTTTCAGGCAGGGCTGAGCCTCCTTGGCTGCCAGGAAGCTGAACCACTCCTCTCCACTGAGACCCTCACCGAGCCCCGCAGCCGGCCCCCATCACCAGCTCCGATGTCCCCCTGTGCCACCATCCTCTGCCAAATCGGAAGGGCAGAAGCGTTCCCTCAGATGCCCAGTGCTCTGGACATCCATCCCAGCATGATCTGACCTGGCTCTACTCCAAACCAGAGCCTCTTCCCACCCAGCACCATCCACCCCACCAAGTGTTTAGCCCCTAGCTTTGCAGGGATGGGATGGGATGGGATGGGATGGGATGGGGGGGACACAGCCTTCCCACCGCTCTCTGAGCCCGGCAGAGGAGCGAGACCCAGGCAGGGGCAGGATTTGGCCCCTCCAGGGACTCCGGGATGCCAACTTTTCACAGAAACAGCGGATTACAGCGCATCAGCTCCAATCGATACTCCGCCGCGGCAGAAAGCAAAGGGAGAAGAGGAACAAAAAGAGGTTTCTCAGTTGTGAAGGATTTGAGGGTTTTGTTGTGTTTGGAAAAAGGAAAAAAAAAGCCTGAGAAAGGCTGGGCATGAAGGGCTGGGGGGGCACAGCAAGCTCCCCCTCACCAGGCCACTGCTGCAGGGTGGGACCCTCCGAAACACGTGCGGTGCCAGGGAGAGCACATGGGCATGGGTTGGGCACGGGGTGGGCACAGGCTGGGTGCAGAGTGGGCATGGGGTGCTCCACAGAGGGTTTGACTCCTTCCCCAGATCGGGGCATCCATAGCAAAAGCCTCCTGGCTCCGGCCACCTGAGCGGGGTGAAAGGTGGAGAAGGGGGTTTGGCAGAGAGAGGAGAGATGAGAGATGCTCAGTCCTTGGTCAGGTCCTGCTGAGACCCTCACAAAAAAACGACCAGGCTCCAGGATGCTCTGGACAAGAGGGTTAAAGAAGGTTTTTTGGAAACCCAAAGGTTTTGCACAGAGATGAGCAGAAGCGATGCCGTGGGAGCTGCTGCCAGGGACCCACTTTTGGCCGCAGCCCAAGACCTCTTTGCAGGCAGTTTGTCTCCTTGTCTGAGCTATCGATTCCTCCCATGGAAAGAAAAGGCCCTGGCACAGTGAGCGGTGTCGCTAAATGATGGACAGAGCGCTCTGCTCTTGCGAGAGAGGCTTCTTCCGCGGCTGCCGAAATGGCCTTTCCCCGTGGGATGGGGGGACGAGGGAGCCTGCTCAGTGATGGGGACGGGAGTTGGGGGGCATCGCGGATTGTCCTGCTCCCACACAGGGACCCCCAGCAGCCAAACTCACAGCAGGGAGAGTGCTCAGGGGGGACCCGGCACGTTTTTTGTCACCCTAGGACAGTGGCCCGGCAGAGGACTGGCCGTCTGGGCATGGCAGCGCTCTCCCCACAGCTGCTTGGGATGAGGCTCACGCGCCTCCTCTGCATTCCGCGCTCTCGCCGGCGCAGGGGCGAAGAGCTTTGAAGGAGCTGCCCTTTCATTATTAATATGATGATGGTGTCTGACGCCCCGTGCGCACAGCAATGGCTCTCTGCCTCCGGTGGCACCCTGCCAAGAAAAACGCAGGATGCTCCTCGGGAAGCGGTTAGTCTTTTCCCCATCCCCAGCACCGCTCCAAGTCTGGGATGGTGAATAGCAGTGTGATTCTGCCCTGCACAGCCCTTCGCTGGATTGGACCCAGGGGAGATCAGTCCCCTCACCAGCTCTGGCCCCTGTGATATCTTGGGGATGCAGAGCAAGGGCTGGCTGAACATAACGAGGGGGGTAAGGTGCCACCAAGCCCTGTGTCCTGGTGTCCCAGTGTCTGGAGGGTCCCATCCCTGCAGGGGGCACAGAGCCCACCCGAGCCCAGCGCCTGCTCGTCATCACCGCCGCAGCTCTGCTCGCTGCCTTGGACCACAAAATAGAAGATAATGTCTGATTTTTTTTTTAAAGACTTATTTTAGTGCATGGGTCTGATCTAATGTTGCTTCAGTCGTTTTCTACCCCCAGGCCAAGCCGGGACCCCCGGGCAGCGTGGGCAGAGCTGGCTTGGGGAGGGGAAACGCCACCAGGAGCAGCTCCCGGCAGGACCCGCAGCCGCAGGCCCGGCATCCTCACATCAAACATCTCTCCCGTTTTTGCCCTCGGGCCACAGCCTGAGACATGAATCATCCCCTCTGTTTGCGTATCGATCTGGGCTGGGCTGCTGGCAGAACCCCCCTCCCCACCCAGCCAAGTCCCTTGCGGGGCCCGTGCCCAGTGGTGCCCGGCCGCGATGCATGCCCCAATCCTTGGGTGCATGGCCGCACCCTGAGCACCCGATCCCTCCCAGCGCAGCCCATGGGGCTGGACCCAGGGCTGTGGGGCTGTTGGGGCTGGCAGGGCTGGAGCCATGGGGGGCTTGGCCAGCCAGGAACATCCCTTCCCAAATCCCCAGCATCGCAACTACACGGACCCCATGATGGGTAACACGAGGTGACGCGGCTCAGCGTGAGTCAGTGGTGAGCCAGGCCAGCATCCTTGCCGGCCCCTGGCCCGCATGAGCATCGCTCCGGCTCCCAGAAATGCATCCCCCTCAGCCAGGCAGGCACCCTGCATCCCGCTCACCACCGCATCGCCATGGTTCAGAGAGCCACGCACCAGCCTGGCCACCAGGAATGGCACTGGGACCCAGCAAGCCAGAGCCTGCGCCCACACCCTCACGGGCACCCCAGTGTCAGGGTGCAGCGGGGGCACCCCACGCACGGCAGGGGCTGTGAGGGGCCAGCCCCACTCGCACAACCCTGCCCGAAGGGCTCCCGAGCATCCCGTCCCGCACCAGCCTCCGCAATTCGGCTGTGGGTTATGTCAAGGTATGTTGGATTGCAAATTAAACGTCAGCCCGCTGCACGGTCCCGGCTCCATCTGCAGAAAATGAGTTGCTGGACTTGGAGAGTGTCCAGTTGTGCAGCTCGGCGTGCCCAACACCCAGGGCTGACAAGCCACTGAATCACTCCTCCCTGCGCTGCC
>JAAGAY010146935.1:0-36739 GCA_011801015.1 Ardeotis arabs | reverse complement strand
GAAAAAACCCCCCACAGATTTTCTCAGCTGTATGTTAACCTCTGAGCTGTTTACTTACACGTGTAATAGCTTGGGACCTGACTGTGCTGCAGTCATTGAACTTCATCTTAGGGATGAAATGAAAGTTGTTTTCATGAAAAATTTCTTTGACCCATCTACAGGCGAAGTCACTGCTGGCCTTTTTATCTTGTCTTCACATCCTGCTGAGATAGCAGGGCTGAAGCCAGAAGCTGTTGAAATGAAAGGATTTGCTGTCTATTTTGTCACTGTAAAGAGGTTGTGGAAAGGAAGCATTTGAGGATGGTGATTCCAAAAATTTATCCCAGCATTGGTTTCTGATGCTGGAGTGCCAGACATCTCTGAAAATCAACTCTCCTAGCCCTTTATGGCGACAGAGTGAACTCCAAATTCTGCATGCTTTGCTAACAATACAAATACTTTCTGTAAACTTTGTGGAATAAGTTTGCAGGGAGCAAATAACTAACAAACTTTTAATATTATACAACAAGTTGAGCTCAATGTAGCTATTTGCTGCCAGTTCTGCTCTTTCAGCTCATGAGCCATGGGAATAAATCAAAACTGTTTTGAAGAGGAACACACTGCTAGCTCTCAGACATATAGAAAAGCCTTTTAAACACAAAGTATACCTTGAGAATTACTTGAGAGCACAGGTAGCACAGACCGATGCTATACCCAAGGAATGCAAGTGAAGCAACGTTACTTAGCACTAGAATTACCTAGTGCTGAAAGCCGAAGCTGAAATAAAATTATCACCTACCACTGGAATATCTGAAATCTTAGAACAGGATGTGCACTGACTTCTTTGGAGTCATCTCTATTTGTCAAGCATTTTAAAAAATGGAGGTGCTTCATAAAAAGAGAGGACATATCTGTTGTTCCTCCCAGCAGCTGATATGTATCACCAATTACACACTGAAGGCCAGTTTTGCCACTAGTGCAAACTAATGTTAACTCCCTTGATACTGGTGAATATAACAAGCTCATTCAGATTTATACCAGCTGGCTTTTATTTTGTCCATTTCCACCAGATGAGCTAGTTCATAGATGTGTGCAGGGACCTTACCTTCCAAGGATTTGCGTGGCACGAGCCATGAAGGCAACCCAGTTAGGGCTGCCAGAGGGGTACCTCACCCTGGGCACCAAGCCCAGGATACCACGGTCTTACTAGTACCCCACTGCTGTACCTCAGCCACACAAACTGCCTCGTGGCATAGAAATACCCTCCATACAGCAGAAAGAGCATGTTCTTTGCCCAGGCACCAGTGGTGTATCAGGTTATAAATACAAAGCTACCGCGATCCCACGTTAATAACAGCAGCCAGCTGAATTACTCTCAGCCACACGAGGAGAGTGAGCCAAACCAGTTGTGTAAGTAAGGATATGAAACCAGGGGGAAGTTCGTCCTGGTGAACACCAGATTGGTCAAACTGCCCCCCAAAAACTGACTCCGCTGATGGTGTGAAGGATGGATTTCCTAAAATACAAAAGGAATGACTCGTTCTACCATCATTAGTGGCTGAAGGCAAATACTTATGAGACTGAATTAACCAAACTACTACCTTCATAATGCTGTGGTTGAAGCCTCTCCAGGGAAGGCACTGACTCATAAGACTACTGTTGCTCATCCTTTTCAGCCTGAGCAGGAGAACAACGTGCGCAGAGGTATGACACACGCTGCGTTCGAATTGCGAGGGGGAGGTACCGTTGTTTCAGATACTAACCTCGGTGTCAGGAACAAATTGATATGCTGATCAGTTCCAGGATCTTGAATGTGAATGTTTGTATTAGTCAAATAGGCAGCTTTATTTTCCATGAATTTTTCAAATTCTCATCTTATTTCCTTTTTTTTTTAAAAAAAAAAAGAAAAGTCATAAGTGGAGCTGAGCAAGGAGCTTGGAGTGGAAGGGACTGATAGCTGAAACAAAAAATTGGAGGGGAAAATAATACTCTTGCAGTTTCTTTTTGTTTGGGTTTGGTTTTTTTTTTTGCTTTAAAATGAAGGGGGAAAAAACCCACCAGTTTGAGTCCAAAGAAAGCCTGTTGTATGAAGCTTGCTCTGTGAAGTTTTGGGATTATTACTCTATTTTGTGGACCTATTTTCACAATTTATGTTAAAAATGCTAAGTGTAGGTGAAAATGTTTTACCGAGAAAGCCAAGGCAAACTGGTTTAACTCTTTCAAATCCTTCCCCTCACCCCCTTGTTTTTTTTGCAAAAGATGTTAATTAGATTTGCTCTGGATTTCTGG
Organism: Ardeotis arabs; assembly: GCA_011801015.1. Classification (NCBI taxonomy): domain Eukaryota; kingdom Metazoa; phylum Chordata; class Aves; order Otidiformes; family Otididae; genus Ardeotis; species Ardeotis arabs. The sequence continues at coordinate 34,471 of JAAGAY010146935.1, read as the reverse complement.
ATTGTTTTAGCAGAGATTCGTGTTTCTGGTTGATTTTATTATATGTCCACATCAATGCAGCCAGTGTCTAGTAATAAAGAAGAGAAAAGTAAGGATCTATTTTCATAGCTCTAAGAAGAATTTTCCAGAAACTTGTACTTTTGCATTCTACGTAATTGAAATTTCCTTCCCCTGACTCACTGGTTTCAAGGCCAAAACCAAAGGGAATCCTCTGGGCTTGGTTCCCGTGCAGGTAAGTGCATGGTAGTTGCTGCCTGGCAGTGTATTTCCTAAAGATCTCTCCTGGCTTTTTTCAAACATGGTTATGATTTTTTTTTTGTTCTATTTAATCAACTGTTTTTTCTTTGGTTTTATTTATGTGATTTAAACGTACACACAAATAGCAGTATGTACACTGTAACCTTGAAATTACCACAGTCAAATTTCCCCTAGTGTTGATGTGCATCCTTTCTGCTTCTACAAAAAAAAAAAAAGGCAAAACCACTCCTCTAAACCAACAACTCATCAACCTGAGTATGTCTAGAATATTGAAGATCATCATTCTTTTCCAGTTGAGAGACTACACCTTGTCCTTCCCATGGTGGTATCTTGCAGAAAGAAAGGTAATTCCTCAGGCAACCAGGTCAGATAGAGGACTTTAGTTAAGACCTACTTATCGTTAATGCTTGGAAACATGCTGAAATTGTGGTAACACATCCTGTGATAAATTTTCAAGCAGTTGTGCCATTGCTTCTCACTGTGTATCTGCACAGATTCTCAACATGTGCAAAAATAGATAAATCATGGGTAAAGAAATTAAAGTTTTTGCTGTCTGGCAATAGATGGCTTAGAAAAAGATGAGACATGCAATAGTGTCTGTATGGGGGAAATATTTATCTGCTTTTATATTTTAATTACTGGCACACATGGATTTGTTAGAAGAGCTTTTTGTCTCTGGGCATGTGCAGGAGGCCCCAGTACAGAGGTACTTGCGTACTTTCCCAACTGATCTTCCCCTGGATGAAAGAAGGATTGTGTCCATTGGCCTTAGACAAAATCTAGGAATACATACTCTGGACATACATCACAAAGATGTGAAGGATCAAAGGGACAAGAGAAAGACTGGAAGAGGACAATGCAGCTTAAGTGTGTTTCACAATGCCATACTATTGTACTAACCCCTACGAGATACAGCCCCTTACTCACTGCGTTACACCTGCTTTCAAACAAAGGTCTCAGGCCAGGACTCTATTGGACCAGGCCTTTCTTAGTCATTTGCTGACATTTGGCTACTGGAGACCAAATGCATATCTTCTTGTATTTTTATACATCCGTATTCTCTGAACTAAAATGTATTACCTTGAAAATCCTGCTGTTAGATTTTTATCCCTGCTTTGCGCTTGATCCTGGATAACATTCTCCAGTTCATTCAAGTCTACTGTAAATCAGATATTGTCTTAAAACTGATAGAAAATGTTCTTATTCAGAGGGAAAGATTTAAGTGAAAATACAATGGATGTAACATAACCCTCTATTCCCATCACATTTTCAATTTATGCCCTCCCACTGATGAGAATTGCACTATTTTGCACGTTGCTTGCTGGGATTCTCAGTTTCTGGGTGTCATTTTTGGGTTAAGTGCTCTTTTGGTAATCGATGTTTAGCTGTATTTTTATCATGAACCCAATGTCAAGGGAATGCAAGCCCCCAGCTAATGAAAACCTCCTGCTTTAATCTCTGCTTGCTAGAGGAACTGAAAGCAGCACAATACAAATAATACTTCCTTTACTGTTTAATATAGAAACTGTGTCATAATCCACAAGGTTTTTCTTCAAACCTTGTCCTAAAACTAAAAATAATTTTATAGTCAGAGCAGATGTTACTGTTTTTACTTCTGTGTACACAGCGTGATGAGATGCAATCAACTTACATATGAAAACCCAGGGCATCATTTGGCCCAGGTGGTCGTACTTATTTGAGTTAGGCTGATATGGACGTGAAACCTTGTGAGGAAAATACACACATTGCTTGCACTGCTGCAAAAATGTCCCTGCAGAGAACTGAAAGGAAACTGTAAAGCTGAGTTAATCTAGCATGCTCTGCTTAATAAGGGGCTCCGCTGCTTGGGAACAATGACATCTGTGTACTGCAGGGTCGCTTCTATTCCCAGCCAGATCTTTAATAGCCAGAACAGCACACGTGCCTGTGTGGCATTGCAGCCAGCCTAAGAAATACTCTGGATCTGACCTGGTTCTGCATCCCGCCCTGCTAGACACCTTCCCAGTTTGCTTGATCTACTTTTGGCCAGTACCCCTTAGGAACCACCATACCGTACTGGAATGAGGGGGCAATCCCCCCCACAGGCTGCTGGGGGGCCATCCTTGAGCTGTGCAGGGACCACGGGTGAACGTTATCCTCTCACCCATCCCTCAGCAATTCTGGAGGTGGAGGTTCTGCAGCCCCCTTGCTCTGAGCAGCTTACACATTCACAATTCTTGGTGTTGAGGTTTTCTTTTAACATTTCGCCCCAAACAGCTGCTTATGCTTTTGGTGGTTTGGTTTTTTTTAAACAATAGTAGGAAAAAAACCCCAGGAAATATTTTCTTGGTGTTTCACTTTTTATGACAACATTTACAACATTTTTTGGTTGCAAATTTGTGTTGAGAATATTCTGCAAATGAATATTGCCTTAATGTGAATTCCGAACTTTTTCCTTTGGGGAAAAGAACACGTTTTTCAAGACACTTTGTAGTCCTTTTCTTAATATTTTTCTCTGATGAAATCCAATATAACCAGTCTTTATTTTCTTGATTGTCACTTCTCCTTTGCTGCTGTCCTCTTTAGAGAGAAAAAAAACAGGAAACAGACTGAGATAGAGGTAAGGAGAAATAAAAAAAGTCTTTCTCAGGGATAAGTTGCGTACTTTGAAATTGGCACATTTGGGAACCTTCCAAAAGGAAATGTGAAAGTACATGATTTCCCACATCTCTTCTGATAGTCTCTAATGATGTGTTTTCAATAGCATTTTAAATTCAACCTATAGTGTATCACAAAAAAGATAATTATCATTCTGAGGTTTTAAATTGCTTCTCAGAAAGATCCAGGGGGGAATTCCAGGCAGATTGTGCTCGTGTTTTTAGAGGTGAGGGGAGGATAACAACTGGATTTTGCAGCAGCTTTTGCCATTTTCAGCTTGTTTTGCATTAGGATGTGTTTCTAAAAACCTGAACTATAGCAGGGGTGGTGTTCCTTTTCAGCGTGCTCTGAGTCAAATGTAGATTTTGACCCTGGATCACTGTGATTTAGGAGGTTTAGAGGCTTGAGCCCCAGTACCTCCTTTGGGCTTTCCTTTAAGGATTTGATATTATGATGACAGATAGATTGAATGTCAGCAGTTTGGTCTGGTGCCTTGTACTATGGGGATAAGTTTTAAAGTTTTCCTAACTCCAGCTGGATTTATTAAAGTACGTGTATTAAATAGCTGCAGTAAGACCATATTCACAAAGATCTTATGTGGACATAGAGAAGACAAAATGAGCAACGTTCACTTCTGTAATATATTTTTTGTATGTGTGTAAAACAAGAGTAGGAATATGGCAATTCTCTATATTCACTCATAGATGGCACTAGAAATTCTTGAAATTCCTTTCTTTAGAAACTAAGTAAAATCGTTTTTACTTCTCTACCAATAGGTGGAACTAGAAACGTTGCTGCTACATGTGGCCTGAGAAAAGGAGAGATGCTTTCCTCCTTCTAGCTCCATTTAATTAAAAAGCAAAATGCAAATAATCCCCCACATCCCACTCTTCCCACCAACACCTCTCAAAGAGCAACCTTCTCTTGTGAAATAATAAACAATATCAAGTTTGTTTCAATGTACTGCCAGAGCAAGCTAGCAAAGGCAGAAGAAGGAATCAATGTGATTTAGAAGAGAAGATGCTGGTATTCTCCCTTTCCCACCTGGACAAGCTGGAGAGGCAGACAGCTTACATTTATCTCATTTTTACAAATCTCTCTTTCCGTTTAAAGGCAAACTTTGTACGTGATGCAGCACAGTGACTGTGCTGCCTGCCAGTTGCTCTCAAGTGTTCCCTCCATCCGTATCGGTATTCTTGAGATAATGCTAAATGTGTGAAAATTAGGGCAAATGGTCTAATTTCATCACACTTAAATTAGGTTACATTCACCTCTGGTAGCTAAACTTAGATATTGGCCTCCTTAATCTTCCAGTATTTTTACTTCGTATACAATGCAGATGTTGCTGTTTTAATTGGAAATGATCGAGTATGCAGGGCTGATGGCCTCCTAGATTGATATTACTGGAATGATGTACTTGAGAAGCAGGTGAATGAGGCACTGTCCAAAATGAAAGGACGTACTGAGAGCCCCTGAAAGGGTGAATACATCTCTTGTTAATGTACAGCAAGGACACCAGGATGAATGGGGCTGTGTGTGTATCTCCTCGCCTTTTGATGGGCTGAATGAATTAGGCAGACTCAGAGGTTTAGCAGTTCCTCTTCTTGGCTGAGTGAGTTTTTCCTTTGACAGAATAAGGGAAGAGACCCAAAAGTCATGAGCTGTATTTTTGTTACCTCACGTTCCTCGGTGGCCTTTCAATGATGATACGTACATCTGTGTCTCCATGAGGGTAAAAAAAAAAAGATTCTGAAATTTGAACAAGTGGGAAAAAAATTCTTATTTGTAAGAACTAGCAGAGCAAGTCAACAAGCCAGCACACTCTCAGATACTCTGCAGCACTGAAAACAAATTCCTATCCAGATATGTTCCCACCATGTAGCTCAGTGGTGCTTAAACATCAAACGCAGGGGCCTTATGCACAGGACAATGTATAGATTGCCCACTGCTCCCTGGTCCATGTCCTTTTCTGTCTCCCAAGGGTCATGAATGGCACCAAGGACAAGGCTTTTTTTGCATCTGCCTGCCTCACTGTGCAAGCAGGGCACGTAGGGATTTCCCAAGTTACGCTCCAGTTAGGAAAACATTGCAAACCCTGAAACTGCTCACTTGCATCTGCCTTGGCAAGCTGTCCCGTAGGACCGTATCTGGGGGAAATGCCTTCCAGCAGTGGGAACATTTCACTCCACTCCAAAAGAGTCCAGGTGACACTAGTATTTCATTTTCAGCTGAGCCCCCAACTTGTGTATCTGGGGAGAGAAGGAAGTGGCAAAAAAAGGTTTTTTCGATATAACTTTGGCATTGAGAAAAGTTTCAGTTTTATTTTTGAATACTCCTCCTCCCTTTCCTAAGAATGACTTTTTCTTGACAGCTTTCTTCAAAAACTACATTGTCTGTATTACCTTGACTTTTAGTGCTATCCCTGTATCTGACGGCTGTAACATTCATTTGCCCATTTTAATTCCTTATCACAAAAAGAAGAAAAGGAATGAAGAGTGAATAATACTGATAAATAACTAAGCATTTGCTTGTTTCTAAGGACAGTAAAGCTGTCAATATACCAAACAAAAGGACCAATGCTGTGTACTAAGGGCTAGAGTTTGTCAACTTTATGAACCTCAATAACCTAATATTCGTTTGTTTGCATAGGGTTTTTTTCTTTGTTTGTTTGCTTCATTTTTCTTCAGTCTGGACTTCTCTGCAGAGATGCTCCAGAACTTTGCCTCTTTGATAGCTAGAAAACTTTAATTTCCATCATGCTCATTTATGGCTACTTTATTCTTATTTTAACGGTATTTTTAGCTGGCGCTCTCCTCTTCCAGTCTGTTTACTTTTCAGTGTGGAGCACTGAGCTACTGATGTCCCTTCACACTCTGAAGATACATAGGATTATAAAGTAATGTCTACTGTATTACATTTTTTCTAAGCTATTATTTTCACATAGAGGGGAAAAAAAAAGAAAGCTTGTTTGACAAACTGGTGAGGAGTTACATGGTGAGAAGGCATATCCTCAGGCCCCATATCGATGCATCTCAGCACGAGTCTGTGTGGTCTGCTGGCCACCCTGAGGCTTGTGTTGCTCAGAGTACCAGCGCTCCTAAGCCAGCATACCGCTCTTGTAATATTGTCATTGCAGCTGTATTAGCAATGCAGAATGTTTCCTTACAGGGTTCACCTGAGAAGCAGTTTTCTGCTATTAGAGATCGGATGGACAAAGGCTACCTCATCCCATGAAAAAATATTATATTAATTTCAATACATTTCCTGTTCTGCCTGTCTAGAAACCTGCAAATTTGGCTTCAAAAAGTAAGAGTACTTCTTAGCCTGGAAAAGCCAGCTACCTAGTGGTTGGCAAACTCACCTAAAGGGAAAATATCAAGGTTCAAGTTTTTGCTCCGCCCTGCTACAGTGTCAGATTTAAAGCCATTTATTTTCATTCAGTGAATAGCTGCTTAGTGGTTCAAGTAGCATGTATTGGTCGCACTGGTTGTGCTCAGAAATCTCACCCTGAGCATGAATAACTTTGCTGTGAAATGTTTCCATTTAAAGGAATCATCATGAATAAGGATGTCAAAACAATCTCTGCTGGTGCCTGACAAGCGACCAAGGAGCTCTTAGACAAATGAGTGCAGGTGTGCAGGGTAGGGACATTAAGTGTCAGGTGTTGATAAACATTTTCTCTTGTAAGTCCGGGAAAGCTGATTAAACACCTGAACCTACAGCGCATGGAGTACCCTCAGCTTCCTTTGAACTCGTGGATAAATGAGAGCCTCCTCATGCTTCCCTGGTGGGGAATGCCAGCCCGCGACTCTCTTGGTGCTCTTCGTATGTGGAAAAAAAAAAAAAAGCCGCAGAACAGCAGCTGCAAAAAAGCTGCCTAAAGGCCAAGAAGTGCCTGTGGTCACACAAGCCTTTAGCCAGATCCACGTTCACTCATGAGCCATGAATCTGCCTGAAATCAGTGAGAGCCCTTCCAGAGCAACACTCAAGAACAAGACCATGTCCCAGCTACTCAATATTTTTGGATATTGAGTACTGACAATTATTTTTTGGATGTTGAAATGCCACAGTAAATAGTAATGCCAAGGAAAAAATGCTTCTGAATAAGGCAAAGGGAGAACAACTGAACTTTTTAACTTTTATTTTTTGCTCATTGAACCTGAATTCAAAAGCTAAATGATTCTGGGGCAGAGAGGGTTGGTATTGTTAGCTGTTGTGTGAAGTGTGTTTTGACATCAAGTCATTAGTACTCATATGAAAATGTAAGTTTCTGCATGCAATGTTTTAGAGACACACAGCCTAAAATCACAGTTCTACTATATTATTTTTTAATTTTTAGTGCAAATAACATTTAACTGAAAGACATTAAAGGGAAAAAAGCATACTTTAAGATTTTCAGATTAAATATTTTGTTATAGTTTGTACAAAATTTCCAATTTCTGTCTCCCTGCAGTAGAGGAGAAAAGCATATTTTGAAGAATGGCAATGCCCAGCTGGCACCGCGACGAACAGTGAGGAGAGGCAGAAACTTCCCCAGACTCGTTTCTCAGATTTTAATTTCAAGTTAACTGTACCCTTAAGAGAAACAAAAGTTCATTTGTTCCTCCACTAATGCTGCTCAACAGCTATAGTGCAGCTAGAACAAATATGTAACCTGACCTGCTATCTCGTAGGCATAAAAGAAACCCTGAAGTTATATAGTCCAAAGTCAAGCCGAAACATTGTCCTGAGTGTGTGTATTATGCCCTGGTAAACAGAAACCGGGACTTTTGATAACCAGGAATATTGCTAAAGTAATAAAAGTTCATGGAAGCTGCAACCAAAGAGAATTTAGCTACAGAATAATTAACAATGAAATTACTATCTCAGCCAAGAAAGAAGTGCCGAGATTCATTCAACTAATTTCAGAGGCTTTTTTCATGGTCATTAAAAAGACAGATAGGAGAAAAACGATCTTATCTTTTGTTTCTCCTCCCACTGTGCAAGAAAGTGATTGCCATTACTTTCTGAGCCGATTTGTCTGTAATTACATTCATTGGTAAAAAGATAAGACAGTTTAGGGTATAAAAATGAAATAACAAGATGGATTTGTTGGTGCTGGCTGTTCACAGCGATATCACAGGGAATTTGTGCACAAAGATAAAAGACTGGAAAGCCCCAGCAGCTCACACCAGGGAGGTAGGTGCAACATCACATCCCTGTGACAGTACTCATAGAATCATAGAATAGTTTTGGTTGGAAGGGACCTTTAAAGGTCATCTAATCCAACCCCCCTGCAAGGAGCAGGGACATCTCCAACTAGACCAGATTGCTCAAACCCCCTTCTAACCTGGCCTTGAATGTTTCCAGGGATGGGGCATCCACCACCAATCTTTTCCAGTGTTCCACCATCCTCACTGTAAAAAATTTTTTCCTGATGCCTAGTCTGAATCTACCTCCCTCTATTTTGAAACCATTAGCCCTCATCCTATCACAACTATTACTGAAGTATTTTGCTCCATCTTTCCTGTAGGTCCCCTTTAGGTACTGGAAGGCCGCTATAAGATCTCCCCAGAGCCTTCTCTTGTCCAGGCTGAACAGCCCCAGTTCTCTCAGCCTGTCCTCATAGGAGAGGAGGACCACTCATCTCATGGTGGAGCCTGACTCAGCTTCTACAGAACCACCTTGAAATTTCCTGGACTTTGAATCCACTGTGAATTTTAATTTTTTTGTTGTTGTTGTTTTTTTCCCATCTAGGTTGATCTGAAAATCGCTCTGTGAAAAGGACTCTGTGATTAGACCTGTGGAAGTTGACTGTGTGTGTGGGTGCTCCAAACTATTCACAGTGGCTGTGGGCTGGAATACAAGAGTGGGTGAAGTTTCTGCCGCAGAGGAAAAAGCATTTTAAAAACGGCAAATAACTTAAATAGAGACCATACCATCTTTGAATATTTTTTTTTTGTTTCCTGAGAAATGCACTTCAGCTTTTTATTTTGTGAAATGTCTGTCTTACAGACTATGCTGTAAAATGCTTTTTCATGGCTGAATCCTATGAAGTTAAAATTAAATATGGTAACACAGAAATTAAAAAGGTGGGCCAGATGGGAGAGCTGAGGATGCACAAAAGCACCAAGCAGTTGACAAGAGTTAACCAAATAAAAGCCTCCTGACCCAGTATCAACACATCTAAGTGCAGGATTAGAGGCAAGGCCTTGTCTGGAGGCCAAAAAAAAAGAGATAAAGGCTGCGGCTGATCTATAGCCACACCATGAAGAGGCTGTGGAGAGTTTGGACCTGAATCCTAAAATAAAGGTAGAAGTATTTAAGATTGAGAGCAACGTGAAGGTGCTTCTTATTGAGGGCAGAAGATACAAGTATGGATAGACTTTAATTTTTTGCTGGAACATGCTGATTTGGAGCTTTTTTTTCTTATCAGTTCATGACAAATCACACTTAATAAGCACTGTCTCAGTCACAGCTAATTCCACTTTCAATTTGAAAGAAAAGGCAGTGGTGTTCCAGCTGTTAGCGCATTTCTAAACAGAAGAGGGAAGAGAACTGCTTGCATCTTCTGAGCACTGTGCGCATTTATGAAACTCCAAGGCATTTCTATTTTGATAAGTGACATGAAGAATTTGAAGAACAAAAAATCTGTAAAGCATGACTTTACTGTGATCAAAGCATTTTTCTAACTGTTTTTGTAGTTCAGAGAAAAAAGCAAAGTGGAACTGAAAAAAATAAAAAGAGGTACGATGTGGAATTAGTAATGCATTAGACACAAGCAGCCTTGGTTCATTTTGCTCCCTGGATGACAGGCCTGGCCATCTCTGGAGGGCTGGTGCTTGGAAGAGCTCTTCCAAAATGCAGCTTCTGTTGGACAAAATTTGAGCTTGGTGCCCAGTGGGCAAAGCCCTGTGCAATGGTGGGAAGCCCCAGGCTGAGCTCCTCTGGACACAAAACTCCCCCAGACTCATTTTTGTCATGCATTAGGGTGAAAGGGCCTAGCCTGTAAGATGCCTCAAGGGCTGGGGACTGTGTGATCCCCAGGACTGGGAGCCCACAACCGATTGTACTCCCTGGCCAAGATGACATCAGGACAAACGTGGGTGTGTCCTGCCACAGAGTTATAAAAGACATGGGGCCCTTTCCACAGCCTGCGTGGCAAGCAGGAGCTCTGCCTTCACGTGGTGAAACCCGGATGGGACGGTGCCTACAAGAGACTGCTGTTGCATGTGATGCCCAACTGCAGCTACCTCCAGAAAGCAAAGGCCATGAGGAGCAAAAGGGAGTAAAATATTAATTTAAATTGTATTTGATAACTTCTTAATACGGTGAGACCAATGAACTGAAGGCCAAAGCTACTTTCATGAGAAAATAGAATTACAATATTTTGTGAAACGAAATCGAAGCAGGGATTTTTAAAGAGCACAGCTCTATGCTCTACTCCAGCAGCAATACTGTGAGTCACACTCCTTTCAGTGAATAATAGCCCCGCGTTCAGCTCCTTGGTGCTTTCACCTAATTTACATTAATTTGTGAACCCAGCTCTCTTGTACTGGATAAGCTGCTTATCAAGGTGACATACAGCCATTGTAGCTTTGCACAGAATCTGTGACAATTAGAAGATTTTCTATTTTACCTATTTTCATTCTGGGAACACTAAATATGGGAAATCAAGAAAAAGTATTGACCCTTCTGTGAAAATAAATGTGATTCAGTTTGAAAAATAGAGCGTTCTACATATGAAGAACACGACATCCTTTTTTTTAACCAATGTTTTGCAGGCCTAAGGTTAATGTGCAATCTGAATTTGTTCCTGCTGGCAAGAATCTTATCAATGTACAATATTTTTTTTATTTTGGAGCCAGCAGCAAATCATGTATTTTCCTTCAAACTATAAGGTATGCACTGAGCTAAATCAATGGTCTCACCTCTCCCTCACTGTTTTAGGAAGGGAGAAGGCAGTAAGTTGGGAGGGTCAATGTTCTAGTTGGAATTTTTTATTATTGTTGTTTGTTTTCTACTTGATGAGCTAGAATCATGGAAGTTGGACAAACAGATTAAATCAGAATCTATCATTTCTATTGCATGCCAGCTGCAGGACAGAGATCTTATTTATTGCAGTTTTATAGGTAACATTATTCAAATCATCTACCCTTAAAAAGACAAAAAAGAAAAAAAGCACCCTGAAGACTTTTTGTTTGGCTTACACATCTGTATTCCAAAACCAGCAAAAAACCATTGATTACACAGCCCTTACAGAAACCACCAAGGGACATACTCTGACTTTGATAATGAGAGGAAAGAACACTTAGATCATAATCTTAATTTTCCAAACTCCAAAAGACAGTGTTTGGCCTTTTTTGTTATTACAAAATCAGTAGGAACCTCATCCCCTAAGTTTTCTTAAAAAGTACAGTGAATAAATGGGGCATCTTGGAACTAACTCAGCTGGGAGCTGCACAGTAGTGATGAAGGCACGTGGGTGCAAGCCTCCGCAAGTAACTCAGAGCAACAGTTCACGAAGTTTAAACAAACCTGTGGCTGTCAGGCATGATCGTTCACTTTTTGTCTTATTCTGCAACAATGAACTTCCTACTTTATTTCACCTTTTAATTTGAACAAGAAATAATCATATGCAGAGTTATTTATGCATATGCCTGCTGTCTTAGAGCCTGCCAAGCAGGTTGCTGCTGACATATTCCCTGCAAACGGCATGTCCCTGGAAGCTGCCACCTCCATCACGCTCTCCTTGCCCCCCAAGGCAGTGTGCCCTCAGCCAGCAGCTGCTGCTGAGGCTAGGGCAGTGAGTGGAAAAGCTGGGCCACAGGTTGGGAGCATGTTTTTTACAGCTTTAAAATCCTGTGTTATCTTTTGAGATTAGTGGGAGTGGAGACAGGGGCATTCAAGACTAGCAACCAAACACAGTCAAGCTTGTCCCATGGGTTCTTATTTCTGTTTTGTGCTTTCTCAAGCTGCTGTTCCATCATTTTTCCCTTTCTCTAGTATGTTTTGATGGGCTTCACTCAGGGTCTTGAGTTGGCCGCCTTGTTTCCTCGTTTATCATCAAGATGCTTGCTGCAGCAGAGACTTTTGGCTGCTGTGCCTCCACCAAGCCACTGCCGTTTTGAGCAGTATTAACTGTGGCACTTGGCATTCAAGACAAACATGATTTTTCTAAAGGTAATCCTTTGTTCCACTGCCACTCAGAATAAATAGCATATGTGGTAGTTAAAATGCACGGCACATCCAAGAGGGACGGAGATCTCTGGAAAAAAAATACCCAGTTTTCTTTATAGACTACTGATTTATTTCTGTTACAATTGAGACTTTGTCTCTGAAGCATTGCTAACACTGGATTGGTTCTGACTACCTTTTAACTTCCTTTTTCCTATTGCTTTAAAGCTCTGTTGCAACCAGCAGCAAAGTCAGACCTAAACTAGGGGGCTGCTGCTGACCACGTTTACAGACCCATGGGCTATCGTCCGCCAAGACCTCTGGGCCACCCACACCAAGCCAAGTACCCAGTTGCTTTACTGCAAGAGTTGAAAGTCTGGCGGATCCACTCTTGTGGGCCTCAGCAGACCTCAGCAAATGGTTATGCATCTTCCAGGGGCATAGTCCCTGCTCCATTCCCCACCCTCTGCCTCCCAGGCAGGGCCTAAAAGCTGCCTGAGGGCAAGACTTAATACTCTGGGGAAGTATTTGTGTGTGGCCAACTATTTGGAGGGCCAGATAACCTCTGTCTCTCAGGGGGACTCCCTGCCACCAGAAAGTCCGCAGCACGCATGATGCTCTGTGTCTGTGTGGTTTGGGAGTACCTGACACCAGGACACACAAGAAAGTTTCACCACAGCTGCCCATGTGGTTGGCTACTAGGCTGTAAATGATCTCCACTACAATTTTTCAGAAAAATATGAGTAAATTTTCCATGTTTATTCCCTACTTTAATTTCTTTTTACATTCAGGCAGTCAGTGTGGGGTTTAGCTTTTATATCGCAGCTTGGCAGGGTTTTTGGTTGATGTTGCTTTTAATTCCACTGAGTTAGAAAGCGAGTCTGTGAAGGACATTGTCTGAATGAGCAGTGTTGTTATTTATTAGTGCACACACATTTGCACACTGATCATGAAGGACAAGATGATTTCTGTCGAAGCTGGGAAATGGTAGCACGGGCGTCATTTGTTCAGGCAGAGAGTAACCTTGAAAGTGCCAGGAGACAAGAAAGACGGGGAGAGACTGTTCAGTAGGGCCTGTTGTGATAGGACGAGGGGTAATGGTTTTAAAATAGAGGGGGCTAGATTTAGATTGGACATTAGGAAAAAATTTTTCACCATGAGAGTTGTAGATCACTGGAACAGGTTGCCCAGAGAGGTGGTGGATGCCCCATCCCTGGAAACATTCAAGGCCAGGCTGGATGGGGCTCTGAGTGACCTGATCTAGTGGGGGATGTCCCTGCTCCTTGCAGGGGGGTTGGACTAGATGACCTTTGAAGGTCCCTTCCAACCCTAACCATTCTATGATTCTATGATTCTAAGTTGCCTCTCTTGATGGAGGATGGTGGGGAACTTTGCTATATTAAGCAAGAGTGAACAGTATTGAGTGAATATTAATGGAGAGGAGGATAAATCTCTATTTTAAGGCCATATTCTGGTTGTATAGTACCTCTGCTTTCAAGGCATCGTCCTCTGCTACAAATAGTTGACACATATATACTCCTATTATGCAAACATGACTGATGTGAGAGTCTTATATCTACGTGTATTTGTATGACTATTATAAATATGTTGTCTATATGTGTGTACATATTATTGTACCTATGTGTACACTACATCATTACTAGTTTGCAAATTATTTGTATTATAAACACATAATAGAATAAGGTTGTAGTAGTTTACATATTAACAGGTAAATTCTCATGATTAGGAGTATAATAAATCTCCTGCCCATTTAACAGTAAGGAGGTACTTAGAGTACAGCTGCAGATGCAGGACATTTTGTTATTTTGCCTGTCTTTGTAGTTTGTTCAAACTTTTCTGAAGGCACATTTTTTTTTTCTCAAAAAGTGCTGATTCAGCTAAGCTGAAAACCCTTTGTTGGACTGAAACAATTTACTTTCATGCAGTTAAAGGATTTTTTTTTTTGAGCTGGTGAAAATGTAGGGGATTTGATGAGATTGGAATGAATTATGTCAGCTTTACATTTCCCATAGAATGGCAGAATCACGTAACTTTGGAGTTCTATCTCATTTATTTGATCAGAATGAAGTGTAATTTTTATTTGGTCCCATAGGGAATATAAGCGTGTTTATTTTTCTATCCTGTTTCTAACCAAACAAACAGAACCTGGACAAATCTGTATTTCCAGTGGTGTGAGAAGTGAGTTTCACTGACCTGAATCTCATATATTGAGGTTTGATTTGATGAAAACCCAACAAATGTTTCCCATGGTTTCTGTGGGTTTTGTAGCCAGCGTAGTGGGTGCTGCACCACCTTCAATGTCCTTTGACACAAAATGAGTGCACAATGCAACTGACTCAGGGGAGGCATAAGGGAACCCCCTGTGTCAGATGTCAGATGGATGTGAGCAACTCTTCAGGGTAGAGAAGAAGCAGACCTGAAAAGGTACGTCCAGAATCACAAACTAATTATCTGTACAGGATCAAAATACCAGAATTCAGGAGTTCCTGCTTCTTCCTCTCTTCTCAGGCCCCAAGGCTGGAAGAGATGTTTTTGGCAGCCATTCATACAGGTAGGGGAAAAAGAAGCAATCACTGGCAGCTGGCTGCAGAGCATCACTTGTAAGAAAAAGAAATGCAGAAGAGCTTGCCTGGATTTTTTTCCTCCCCTACTAATTAGGTGATTTGTGACTATATTCTTATCAGTGACCTTGTTAATGCATCTGTAACCATTCTCATTAGCTTCTGAGTTATCCTTGGGATTTGCTTAATGAGAGTATGCACTATCAGGATGTCAGATGCATTGCACACTAGCCCTCACTGGCAATACGCTTTCCAGAGATAACATAGTCTGTATGGGACTGGCTGGGAGAGGAGAAATGGGCTACATGAAATATACCCTTTCACTGACCCCCATAACCTATTTTTCCAATACTCTAATTCATCAATAAACCTGAATGGTGACAAGTCAGGGTGTTTCTCTCAGTGCCCTCCATGCTGAAAAGGAGATGGTCCTGGCACTGGCCACAGCGACCGTGCAGGCAAGGGGGATGGGCTACAGCTGGGAGGTGTTCACTGCACACTGCAAATGCTATTATGGCAGTAATTATTTTAAGACTTATGTTTTGGTCTATCCATTATTTAGAAGCGTCAGCTTTCAACAATTACAAAAAAAAAAAAAGGAGACTGATTTCATTACAGCAAATAGTTAGAAAATGAGCCACAGAGTATCATGAGCCATGAAGTATTTATTTTGATTCCTTAAAGTGGAGCAGAAATTAGAATTCTAAAGGCTATTTGATGAGAACAAGAAAGACCTGAGGGAAA
Source organism: Ardeotis arabs (assembly GCA_011801015.1). NCBI lineage: Eukaryota > Metazoa > Chordata > Aves > Otidiformes > Otididae > Ardeotis > Ardeotis arabs. Next base: position 19,094 of record JAAGAY010146935.1, on the reverse strand, counting down.
TTGAATCATATATGAGAGAAAAAGTGATTCTTCTTCGACTTGATCACTGCTGTAGTCCTCAGTGCTCATGCAAATTATGGGTAAAATGCTGACAGGTCAGAAAGGGTCCATTTTATACAAGTGCAAAAGATGATGCAAGGTATAGACTTGGGGAAAATCTCTCTACATTACCCATGCACAGTGATTTCCATGCTTGCAGCCCAAGCTGAGATTGAAATTCAAGGTGAACTGATCTAGTGTAGGTCTAAATGGTCTCTTGTAGGCATAAGGCCCTCTTATGACATGCAAAGACTTTTAGCTTGGGTTTGGTGACACTTTAATTTGGCAGCACTGTATTGAGGTGAGTGCTTGTTCATGTGCTTATGGAGCACAGGAACATCCCCACAGCTACGCAGTGTGTTGTGCTTGGCTGTCGAGCTCGTTTTGGATGTGTCTCACCAGCACTGTGTTACCTTCATTCTCCACTATCTTCTCCAAGCCTTTCTTGTGGCCTTGCCTTGGGAAACTGGGAAGAAGTGATGCCAGCTCCGTGCTGGGAAGCCCACAGGCAGTGACTAGGTCACCACTGGATGCCAGACACATTTTTTTCTCCTGGGCACCATTCTCAAAATGCTAAACTGTTTGAATTGTCACATCGCTCACTATACAGACAGCATGATGACCTTTCCATCAACAACAGCTTTGGCTGTTTGCTTCATATTTGACAAAACTGCTGTTCTCCATGAGTCCTATACTGGCAGTGTTACTAATGCACCTAGGCCATTTCCACGTCATTATGTTTATTGAACACGGCCTCTAATTTTATGAATCCTTCCTGGTGCCAAGCAGTGGGCCTTCGTCCCACTAGGGCACATGAGGAAGGGAGGAGCTCTTCTTTGTCAGGGGACAAGGTGAGAAGAGACAGCAGCTCAACGCCAAATTAATGAAAGTGTGCTTGATTGCTTGATCTGCTGCCAAGTAACTGTCAGTCTGGAGCAAAGGCAAGGCCTGAAATGGGCACATGTAGCTGAAGGAAATTCATTTGCAAGCTGAGGATGGTGGGGGGGACAACCCATTTGTCCCCCGTTGTCTCTGGGTATGTCTCTCATCTTCCCCATCTTTCTGTCTTTTCTTCCACAAGAAGCTTGAAACTGGCAACCACCAGTGGAAACAGCACACCAGAGCTTCACCCAGAGCCCTGAAAGTGGACGAAACACCACTCTATGCTTAGGTCTTCCCATTCTTACTGTGCAAATTGGCTTCTTTTTTTTTTGCTTTGGGTAGCTTCATGTTTAGTTTGTCCCAGGAGAGAAAGTTAAGGCTTGCATTATGAATACATTAGCTGTATCCTTCTCCCTCTTTGTGCCAGTTTTGTATCTTCGTCATCAGATTCCCCCACCCGTTCCAGAACTGAACTATAAATATATTCTCATTTAGTAGTCAAAAAAATTCATTCTGCAAATGCTGAGTCTATTCTCCCTTCGTCTGTAGCTCCTGAATGGACGTACTCCAAGGGCTGGACTATTTTTCACACAATACATCCCCTTTCTGGGACTGAGGGTTGCAGGAAGAAGCAGTCTTACCCTTTGTGGCAGAAATGGCATGCCTGTAGATCTTGCATCCAGATATCGGAAGACAAGAAGGCAAACTCTGCTAGTTGCTAGCTGCTTGTCCCCCAGGCTAGAGCACAGAGAGCAGGCAAAAAAGCAAATTACATCAGGTATGAGCAAACAAGGAGCAGGACCACTCTGTGCATCCTAGAGGTAGTTGGTTCCTTATACAACACTCTACTTGCTCAGGGGTTATAGCCAAGCCAGGGTGCAGCCAGCAAGTTTGGTGTTGGCAGCCTTGTGTGGTACCTCCGGAGGGAAATCTGGGGGACTAAATGTACTGTCAGGTTATGCCAAATGCCAGCTATTAGTGTGTCAACCGTGTGACTACCATTCAGTCAGCTTCTCTGCTGTCTTGGGCAGGCAGTTTACAAGCTAAGCTCCCCGTGACGCTGGTGGGAACTAGTTGCCTATTGAGACTCCACATGGAGAGATGGAAGCATGCGCCAGGGTGCTCCCGGACTCGTATTCTGTATTGTCCTTAAATTGGATTTTGGTTGCTCCGTGTCTTTTACAACCTGATTGGAGGCATTTGCTGTTGTACGTCTCCTCTGATACAGTCTCTGTGCTCTTCCGCGTGCTCTAGGGAGCGGAGGAGGAGGAGCCGCAGAACCGCAGCAGAGCTAAGGAGCACAGCCATGTCAGTGCCAGCAGGCAGAGAGCGGCCAACACGCAGAGAGAGCAATTTAGCTGTGCTGAGCGAAAGGCTCGCTCTGGCTGAAGAGAGTCAGATATAAACTCAGCTTTCCAATAAGTGCCTTTGCATTATGCCTTCATAGCAGCTAAATAAGGGTTCTCTGGCAGAACCGTTAAAGCTAGGGGGGTTTATGACTTTCAGCTGGATCACACACAGCTTTGACTGAAAATATACCTTTTGGCTATGATCTTAAAACCAGTTGAAAACGTGAGAAGAGATACATTACTTTTTCTTTTTTAAAAAAAATGTATTGTGGAATTGATAAACAGAGGTGCTCAGCCAGCTTTGAGGCTAAATCCCATTGTAAGAAGTGGCACACAGTACTCAGATAAATGGCTTAAACAAAGAACTGCAGTTATCTTGCCTGTAAGGTGTTAATAAGGATTCTCCACATCATTTCAAACTGTAAGGTTTATGTAGGAACAGTATAACTCTATGATGTCAGTACAATACTGAGTACAACCAAAAGAAGACATGGAAATGAACATTGATTTAAAGTGAGCAAATACTGTAAATGCTTTTTAAAATAGGGCTGCATTTGCTTTAGCAGGTGCAGCAGTAGTGAAGCCAGAGGGTTTTGCTTGCTTGATTTGTTCTACACAGTTTATCTGCTGGGAAGGAGCTTGTAAGGGAGCTGGGACTTAAAACATTGTTGTGGTGATTGTTAAAAATTATTATTATTTGATAGATGAGCTCAGATATAGTTCTGCTCACACGTCCTCCTCTGTTCTTTGCGTAGAGCTGTGTATGCCAACCTACTGAAATTTTAGGAGAGCTGTGTGTACATGTCTCCATTCCATTGCGCTCACCAAATGAGTTGTGTTTGACCAATGGAAATAATATTCCTCAAGTTATCAAAGCAAAGCTACATCCCAAACAAAGCAAAATGCTCATCATAATAAAACTGGGGAACTTTCCACCAAATATGTAAAACTGTCATGTAATTTGCAAAGATTATCGTGTCTGTACCAAAAATGCAGAATTCTCTAACTGTATTTTCAAGTCTTATTAGGCATTATAGGAGCACAATATGAATGTGGGATTTTTCTTTTCTGGCAATTGTTGCCATTTTATTTCTAAGAAAAAGAGAGTTTCCTTTTTCTGGACACATTAATTTTCTTATTTAAGAGATGAAAGACATATTAGTGGTACTTCATTTCTTTGCCCTCCTATCTTAAAAAAAAAACCACATTTCTTCTAAAACAACTGAGTTACAGAGTTTTTAATAGCTTTATCTTCTTTAGTTAATTTTCCATTATTTAGACAATTCCCAGTCTGACAATGCCTTGAACTTTTTACACTGCTCCTCATCGGAGAATCCCAGAGCTCTTTACCAGCAAGTCTAAATATAACTTCACATTACCTTGAGTAAAGAAAGGGAAAGTGAGAAAAATTATATCTGGCTAAAACCAGGAAGCCAAAGGGCCCGTGCAGTTCTGTTCTGCAGACTTCAGCCATTCTAGTCTACACACCCAGGGACACTCTCTGTCACAAGTACTTTCTCTTCTTTCATGGCTCCCATTAATGGTATTTTTCAATCTAGTCAGTCCATCTTTTGCCCATCGAGACAAACCATGTTCTGGAGAGCTTCTAACATACACCTGCCTCTGCAGTCTGATTGATTAGGCTTTAAGATTTTGAGTGAGAAGTTATGCAGTCCAACCTGCCGCTACACAGAGCTGCCAATTGGACTTTCCATCTCCCACAATATATGTTACAGTTTGGGTTTTTCTTCACAAATTTTACTAGTTTGGTAAATTATCTGGATATGGGGAGTGGTAAACCAGCAAATCTAAAGGTCATGCATTCACCCTAGTCTGCCATAATAAGTAGCCAAATGAGGGAATTGGAAGTAGATGTGGATTCTCTGCACCTATTCGATAACTACGCAAGAACGGAAAGCCCCTGAAACTTGCATCTGAGTGTCAGGCCTGAGCTTGAGCCTCCCTTCTGGTAGGATATTAGCCTTCTGACCAGCGCAGATCTGGAAACCCCTCATAGAAGTTACAGGCTGGGGAAAATTCTCTCTTCTGAAGCATTGAGACCGCCAGCAGTTCTGCCTGGTCCCACCAGACACTGAGGCGCATCCTCTAACAGGAAAGTAAAAAAGAGGTTTGGCAATGCCAGCTCCCTGCATCCTGGTTGCAGCAGTAGTGGACCTTCTCACATCGACAGAGCATTTGTAAATGAAATTGGAGTCTTAAGCAATAACCCACCCTAAAACTGAAACTGACTTTTGAGGTGGAGACCACTGCGCTGGGATGCAACATGACACAGAAGTCAAATCCAAGATTGGCCAGTGTCCAATTGCTAATGGCCTAATCCAGGGCCCAAACAAGATAAGCGGAAAGCTTTCACTGTCGTCCTGATTCCAGATCAAACCGTTAGTGGAAAGAGTGGAATTAGAGTACATAGTGATATCTAGGAGTCCATACTTATTGGGACAAACCAGAAATAATCCTGAGGATGCCAGGCTATGTGTGGCAAGCCACTAAGTGTTGGTGAGTCGAGGCAGGTAGTACTTTCAGCTCGTATTCCAAAAAGTAATGAAAGCTGATTTATTTGTCAAGTAATAGAAAATTATGTTGGATATGGGACTGTAGTCTCTGCCTAGTTTCATAGCTGTGCCCTCCTTAATTAGCAGTATGTGGTGAATTAACATTTTAGGAATTCACAGAGGAATAATTAATATGCTAATGTTGTTGGTAATAATCTACATAAAAGCTTTATAACAAGTTTGGTGGTTTAGCCTGGCCAGAAAAATTTAAAAGGCTCAAATAAGCAGTTCCTTCTCTCCAGAAAAGATATCTCTAATATTATTGACACAACAAATGGCTCATTATTAGCATCAGCAATAAAACAGGGAAGGACATCAAATCAGTAAAATTTCAGCAGAAGGGCAGCTGCGTTTTGTTTTATAGCCATCTTCACTGGACAACATGTGCAAGAAGAGGAGAGGTAGCACAGCACAAATAGTAGACAGTGTACAAATCCTGCAGGCAGGAGGTGGCTTTCTCCTGCTTCTGCAAGGCCCACTGCCTGAAGGCCAGAAGGTGAGTATCTGCAGTCAGGCCTGAAGGTGATGCTTCCTCTGCACTGCCTGCGCAGGATGGATTTAGCCTGAATCAGGAGTTGTTGCCTCTGGAAGCGAGATCCTCTCTCCCATGTTGCACCGTTTGATTGTGACTCAAAGCCATAGCACCCTGTACCAAACATCTGGAGTCTCTCTTCCTTTAAATAGATGTTGAATTATTTCTTCCAGTGGGAATGAAGACTTTCCTTCTAAAATATTTTTTCTGTTATTGGAAGCCCAGATAAAAATGAATGCAACCTACCCCATGTCAAACAACGGAATTTGCAAGCCAGGAAACACAGCTATTCCAGAAGGACAGAGGAAACTCAAAGGACATAGAGTTTGACTTCTAAAGTCTACACGCAAGGAGGAAAATAAGTGCATCTGTGAACATGAGCTGGAGAGAAGGATGCAGCTGAAGGGAAAAAAAAATCCAGCAACATATTTCACCAGAATTAAATAATGTTGTCCCAAGAGCTCACCCAAGAGCAGAGAGATGTACGTGTTATAAAGAAACAAAATGTATTTCCCCACTATAAGCACTCACCTTGCAACATCCAGTGTAATGTATTTACCCCCCTACGCAGAAAGGGCAACGTTAAAGGCAGTGACAAGCTGCTGTTGAACAGTTGCTGTTCACTACTCTGGAGGCAGATGAATATCTCCAGCCTAGTTTTGTACATCAAAATCGTTCAGGCATAGTCCCAACTACAGTTGCCCATGTGTCTCAATGCTAATCCAGCCAAGCCTCCGACCTCCTTCAGGGTTACAGAGAGGGGAGGTCCCCAGGGGTAAGCTGTAGGGACTGCAAACGAGACATGCTTGAAATTCTTACAGGGAAAGCTTTGCATCCATGCAAACCTCTCTGTAATGATAGGTGTTGGTTTCCTACTCAATACAGGTTTATGTTAAAAATTTACATAGCCAGATGCTGTAAATATAAATCAGTAGATGAGTGCTCATTTAAGAAAAAATAAACCGTTGCAGATATTCTGCTGGGAAAGCTAGAGTACATTTTTCAAGATCCCTAAAGCCAAGAAGTTCTCATCTGCTTCATTTAAGAGGTAATAGATATTTGTTTTTGCTCTAGGAGGCGGAGGCACTAAATCAGACGGGAGTTACGAGGACTCCATCTTGCAGGAATCTCAAGGGGATTCTGCATATGTTGCACACAGTAAACTCAGATTCAGCACTTTGCAGTGTTGTTTTCTGGCTGCACCCTGCCTTGACTGAGATGGCTATCTCTGCAAATGGCACTTCGGGTTCTGTGCCAGGGAACAGTAATGGTAATGACAGGTCTCGTTGCAAAGACATGGTAAGGTTAATCAAAAAGCAGATGATGAGATCCTAAACTCTTTTTAAGCTGAGTTGTGTAAATAGCGGTACAAGGCTGCTGAATGGCTGTTTTGCGTGATGGCTATTAATGACAATGAAGGTCAGCAAGGAAAAATAAGCTGATATTATCCACATGGTGTGTCCTAGAGACTGCTGCTTTGTTACAGCAACACAGTGCAGTTTCCTACCTCTTTTACCCTCACCACTTTGTTAAACTGGGCAGGAGTGATTGAAAACATCAAATAAAAACAGTCGCAGTGTGTATTGGGTGTAAGTGGCAAGGTGTTGTCAGCGGGGGAGAGGGGGCTATCTGATGAAATTCTTAAAAACACAGTAAAAAGAGGCCGGGGCTACCCTGCGCCAGACGCAGCCAGTTCCAGACATCTCTGCAGCGGACCCTTCCACAGGACATGGCAGAGCCCATCGGCCACGGGTCGGCACCTCGGGGAGTGAGATAAAGAGGAATCGGGCGTGAAGAAGTGAAGTTGAGCCTGCAAAAACAGGGCAGGTGCGAGTAGGGAGAAAGAGTTGTTTTAATTTTTTTTCTTTGTTTCTCTCTACCCAAATCTATTTTAATTGTCAATAAATTAAGGTAATTATTCCCAAGTCAAGCCTGCTTTGTCCGTGATGGTAGCTGGTAAGTCATCTCCTTGTCTTTGTCTCAATCCACTAGCTTTGTCATCTGATTTTCTAGCCCTGCCCCTGTGAGAAGGGGGAGCGAGAGGGCAGCTGGATGGGTGTCTGGCTGCTGGCCGAGGTTCACACAAGTGAATAGCTAAGAAGTTAATTTACTGGGTCCTTTCTCATTCCAGTCCTATATTTGACACTGATTGCTACTTCGTGTTTTGCTCTGGCCTTACCGCCAGTTTATCAGCACTGCTGCCTCTCAGCTGCAGCTCAGGAGGAGTAGGATTTCTCAGGACTGTATGAGGAGGAGGAATAATCTGGTCTGCTTGTGACAAGGGTGGGATTTAGGAAGGACCTGCCAAAAGCTGGCATGTGGAACATAATGGGGAGGAGAGAGATGGTGACACGGTACACACATCAGCTACGGAAGGGGTTTTCTGTGTGGTTGGCACAAAAGCAAGTGCCTGCTATCAGGTGGCTTCAGGTGCATGTTCCTGTTTACTGGTAGTGTAGTGGATGTACAGTCAAGCCTCATTGACACAGTGCCGTATTTTGTGTCTAAATACTTATTATAGTAGGGGATCCTACATGTGTTAAAAAAAAATATGGGAAGGAGAATAATTTTGATTCGGCTGCTTATCTGCTTGGTATAACTATTAAAAATAATTGGTATCACCAAAAAATTGTTTTTACAGTTCAACGCAGACCTATCCAGGTTTTATGTATGGTATTCCTGGGTTCATTTATTCCACGTGACAATGGGTTTGCACATGTTACAGCTATTCTTTTATTTTTCTGAAAGGTTTTCATTATTAGTAATAGCTTCCTGTAAGGTATCATGTTTCTGTGTGCTAGTTTTTCAAGTGCACTTGCCAATATGGCATTTATCAATATAGCAAATCAAGACATTCTCTGAGATAATTATATTAAGTAAATGACAGACCCATTTTCCTGAGAGGACCTTTTTGGAAAGAGCTTATTGCTGAAATTTGGAGATAGATTTTCATGGAAGATGTTAGCTGCTTTGCATGTCCTCTCCTTTATTTGCTTTGACAAACACTGCAGACTTCCTGCTGCAGAGAAAACTGGGAACCGGTTTCTATGGCCAGTGAGTTTATTGTGAAAGTTTGTAGTTGAGCAGATTTTTGCTCTTTGAGTGGAAATTCCTTGTCAGAATCAGCTACTGGCCATCAGCTTTTATTTTTATGGTATATTTTTATGAAGACTTTCACCAGAAATGAATCAGGCAAATTTTTGACACAGTGAGGGCAATATCAGGATGTACTCAACTAGGAAGTGAAGAGGGAGTAGGACAAAGCTTGGATCAATATTTCCCTCAAGAGATGATTATTTTTCTTATCAAACAGAGAGAGGAGTTTATATATTGAGTTTCTATCTACTAAATCCAAAAAGGAGTGAAGCACATCTGTCAGTGTGTGAGCACCAAGGGGTTTTCCTCTATTCCCAAACAAGAGCGGAAAAGACTCTGTGCTGGGTGAGACACCATCCACTTCACTTAAGATTCAGTAGCTCCACAGATGTACGTAGAGAAGAAAACATTTACAGCTCAGTCAGAGGTGGAAACACTTCACGGTGCCAGATTATTTGTAAGAGAGGGTATTTCTATAGTACCTGCCAAGTGAATTTTTTAGGATACAACATTGAATACGGCTCAATTCACTTAGTTACCTGCCTGGCCTAACCATCTGGTGAGCTTTGTAATTTATTTGTCAGTTACTTTTAATCATAAAGTGTTTATGTTGGAATTCCTGTTTGGGAATATTCTGTTTAGTATTAGACCTCCATGCCCTGTAGCTAAGAGTCTGCTACGGAGCCAGAGTCTACAGAAGTGTAGCATAAGATGTGTGCTGACTTTTTGCACAGGTAAAATCACAAACAAGTGAATGTCTCTTGTTACACATGCTGCGTTCCATTCTGCCACCTACCAAATATGTAAGCATCTGAATCACTCAAATGGAAACTTTCAGTAGACTCCTTTGAGATTAAAAAAAAGAAGAGGTGGAAGGGGAGTGGAAAATATAAATTAAAATTTACTTACCGAGGTGACCCAAAGCCTTGATGAAACTTATGGGCCAAAGTCACTACTTGTGGGTAGTTCTTATAATACATTGTGTGTAGATGTGAATTCTAGCCATTGCATTAAATGGAATATATTTGGCACAACACTTTTATTCTTTCTTTTCAAAATTGGTGTATTCTGTATAATCATGTCATCTTAATTCCTGTTGCTATGTTGCAATAATTATTTGGGACGATTACCTGGGACATTTTTATTTACTCACTTTCTCTGAGAATCATCTAGCAGACAGACATCTATCAGCAGTGCTTTATGATCTTTCTTCAGAGCTTAAAGATGGGCTAAAAGACTTTCTGAGGTTCCCATGAGCATTGCAGTACTGTGGCAGGATCATAATTTTATGACGGAAGAGTTCCTCGTATGCCAGATCTATTCACAAGCATAAACCACAAATTCAATTAAAATGCCTAAACAATCACAGGTGGAGTTAGGTATCTCACCATGCTGAAATGCCAGGCCTCACTTTCAGAGCTGATGAGGAGTCTAGATGATTTGCACAACTTCTCACCATCCAGGGAGGCTGAGACTTCAGATACACGTTCAGATGGTACCTGTATGTCAGCTGAGTCACTGTGCCCGGCTGGACGTGCCTCCACGGCCTGCCACAAACAGCAGCAAAACTTCTTAACTCATCATAGCTTAACTCTGAATCTGAGCCCTGTAGCTCTTTTAAAAATATCTTATGGGTTTCTAAGTCGTTCAGGAGCTTCTGACAATTTCACTTTCTGTGCTGGTAAATAAACAAAAAACATGGAAGCTTAAAAGCTGCCTAACCCTTCATGTATCTTAAGTCACCCAATAGTTTGGAAAACCTTAAAATCACAAGAAGCACACCAGAATGACCACTTTAAATAAACAGACAGTAATGTTGCTCATTAACCCTAATTTCTGTTTCAAGAAATAGAAAGTAGGTATTCACTTCATAGATGAGTTTTTTAAATTAAGCTCTTCATATCATTCCAGGAATCTAAGACCCACTTTTCTCTTCCTCATTCAAGGTCTAATCAACACCTGCAGAGACAACATTGTGCTATTTGTGTTCGTAGAGATGTGAATGCACCTTCCTTAACTAATGGGCTGGAAGGTTTTATACTGATGTATTGAAATTCACTGTTAGTGGTTATAATGGAGTTAGCAAGGCAATGGGTTAAAAAATCATGGACTTTCCCAAAGTATAAGTGGAGGGCTCACATTGCCTTTGAAGAGTGAGCCTTCTGTTGCAACTTGTAGAAACACTAGGACTCGATATAAAATGGAGCACAGAATATTTGTAATATTTGTAATATTTGTAATATTTGTCTTACTCAAAGTGCGGAATACTTCTAATTTAATTTTAAACTTATTCAAGTGAGGGTCTAGTGTAAGCAAATTCTCTGGGTTTCTCCTGCAGCTAGTGAAGAATGGCAGATAGTTTTGGATAACAAATCATCCTTCTCATCTTAAGAAGGGAGTGGACTGTCTGTTGACCATACTTGTCTTTGTGAAACATAGATAGGTTACATGGGCTATGGGGATCAGGACAAGTAACTTAGAGTTAGGTGCTTATTTTTCAGACATCTATAATCTGTAAAAGTGAAATTAATCCTAGCCCAAAATGAAGGGCTTCTGAAATAAAATTAATGGAGACAAACATACTTCAGGGTAACACAGCAAGCACTGTCTACTGCAGCTGGAAATGAATTCTAGAAAGCAAGAAAAAAATTCAAAGCAGTTGTGTGTAGTGCAGCCTACAAGGCTCAGCCCCATCCTCCACACACAGACATTCTGCATCATTTCAGGTACTACAAACTACCTAAACTCAGCCGTTCTCCCAGAAGCGTGCGAGTCGCCTGTGAGTTTTGAGTCATGTCCTGTGAGTCCTGTCACTGCTAGATGGATAGTCCTGTCCTTATCCCAGAGACTCTATAACATCCCAAAAGCCAATAGAAGCCCATGTTTGAGTAATTGAATCCCTTCCACAGTATTCTCTATCATCTTCTTCAATAGCCTCAGCTCTGGGAGCCTTTACAGGCATGGAATAGGAGAAGATGCACCAAAAGTGTTTGAAACACAGACCCGGATTAAGCTTACAAATGACAGAGAACTGAGTGTTTTGAAAGCTTCTATTATTCTGGCTCTTCAAGTAAGCTGCAAACCATTATTTTTTCTAGACACAGAGAGTTTCTCTTTATTTCTGTGTCACTAGGAGGTTTCTCCACAATAGCGTTTGAAATCTCAGATACAGCTGCAGTTTGTATTCATGTCTAGGAAGGGATTTAGGCTGAAAAGTAAAACTATGCATAAGAGTGTCTCTCCTCATCTATCAGAAAAAGCCATATCATAGCAGGATGCTGAAAAATGGGATATACTGAATGAAAGGCTATGGGAAACCAAAATACCTCCACCATCCTCCTTAATACCCTGTCCTTCTCCTTGATCAGTGACGGGTAATCCTCAGACATTTCTGATATCTGCAAAAATGTAAAAGAAGCAACAAGTGGTATGTTCCTTTGAAGAAGGTGAAAACTGGCCCTATTTTCCTCTCCCATGTGTAAGGAAAAAAAAAAAGCATTATTTTCTTTTTTTCAGGTTATGCCTTTTGTAGCTTGTCTTTTCCTAGGCCAAACTAGCTTAGATTATTTCAAACAAGTTCACATTGAGTCACTAGGGAAACTGACAGAAGGATAAAAGGGAAATAAAAATTATTAGAGAGCTAAAAAGTGGAGAAACAAGCAGCTTTGGAAGTTCAGCCTCTGCTTGAAAGCACTTTAGTTATATCAGTACACAGACACAAACACATTCCTGATCTACTGAGATGAGATGCCAGCGCAGAAGCAAACAAGAAACTTCAGAGAGATTTTCTGTCAAAACCACCAGCATCGAAAAAAAAAATGTCACTAGGACATTCATGAAAAAAAAATCAAAACAAAATCAGACCTACTGCTTAAAACATTTATCACAACGAGCAAGACCAGGCAGGCTTGTCTTATAAAGATTGCCCCAAAATTAGAAAAGTATTTGAAATGTGAATGGCATACTAGATGGTATCTACTGGTCCATCATCTATGCCAGTAGGCTACATGGCTTTTCTTGACCCATAAGCTTTGCGAAGGCTGCTTCCCCAGAGTCTCCACCTGCCTTCAGCCTGCATCTCTTGCACAACCACCAGTGACGTAGAGACACAAATGACATGGTAGGGGCAACTGTGGCCTCCTGATCATTCACAGTAACTAATGTCAGCAAGACCAGTGAATGCCACGGCTGCCTGTGAGGAGCAAACTGCAAATCTCCTGCCTTGCAGCTGAGGAGATCTTCTTGAGAAGTAAGGAGCAAATTGTTTCCATCCCTGGTACCAGTCACTTGAGAGCATAAAGACACACATGTACACAGAGACATGCTAATTCAGTTGGGTTGCAGTCGATTCCAGTGTCTGTTAGCTGGATACCTTGAGCGTGGGAAGGAGCAAACAACAGATCTACTTGTCCCAGATCAATGGAGGATCTAGGGTCTAGACCCAGATCGATGCTCAACAACTTGCCGGTTTCTAACCATTTGGCAATTTCATCTCACAGTCTCTTTTCCTTTTGTTTTCCTTTAACTGTGTGTCAAAGCACTGAAGCAGCTTGCTACTCTGCTACGACTGCCAGCTGCTCAAGTGTATGTGGCACAAAAGCATTTTTGCTGCTTGGATAGGAAAATATTGTTGGCTGTATTGGATACTGGCAGATGGCAATTTCCCTCTTTCTGTCGTCACATAACACATTTTCAGTGAGGTGTTTTAGCCAAAAAATGAAAACAGACCATGTGCTTTAAGTAACCTGATGAAACTTGACTCTCTTTCCCTGTCCTCCTTATCCATTGTTACGGATTTCAGTTCCCCAGGGACTGGACGTGGCTTCAGGCCCCAGCGAGCACACATTAGCTGGGGACAATATTGACAGCCGCCTGGCAAAACCATCGTGTGTAGGTACCTTACAAATTTGCATCGTTTCTCTGTGCTTGTTTCTGTTTCTCTTTCACATTGCTGAAAAATGTCGTCTTGCAATATTTATTCCTTCAGTGAATATGTCCTGTGCTGAGTCAGAAAATGGCAATATGTAAGGCGATTGTAGGCAGCAGGCAGTGCTAAAGGGCCATCATACTCGCCAAATAAAGAACTACAATGGTAGAAAGTGAGGGGTTGTCATCCTCCCTGTGTGGATAACGAAATCTTTTGTTGCATGACAGCACAGTTTATTATCACAAAGCGGATGTTACCCAGTTTATGAGTAAACACTCAACTTTTGTTGTTCTTTTATTGATTATTGGGCTATTTACAAAATGCTGTACAAGCTCAGTTCTGAAAAATGAGTTATTCTTTGCTTTGTGGGCCTTTATGTGGCATCTATGACTACAATTCTCAGCACTAGACAAACGCTATTTTTGCCGTGCTCCTTCAGGTTGGAGAGGGACCATCCTTATTGTTATCACGAGAAGTGTGTGGCAGAGAGAGACGGAAGCTGAGCCCTGCACAAACACTGGTGTCTCGCTGACTGGCGGTGCTGGCACCTCTTTCCACACGAGGCCCCGGCGCAGCAGGAACAAGGCTTCCTTCCAGCCTCCTCTCCTGCACCTGCAGAACCTGGGTGTTGAGGGCTCTGGCCCAGCACCCTGGCAAGTAGTGACTTCACAGTTCATGGCCATGGCAGAAGAGCTTGGCTTGCCACCTTCTTCAGCAGAGGCAAGGAGAGAAATCAGCCCTAGAGGACTTCATTTAGTAGCCTTGGCCATGAGATGGACCAGGGTAGAATGGGTTGTTGTCACCTTGCATGGCTTGCCTTGCTGGTTTCCCACAAACTGTTTTTTATCAGAGATAAAAAGCTGTATTTTAAAAGCAGCAGCTCTGCAGGCGGGTCCACCCTGAGTGGGGAATAAGACTAAACTTCTTTGAAACACACAGGAGATGTGGTAGAGCCAATCAGCAAGCTGGTTCATCACCACGAGGTAGGGAAGTGGAATAATTTTAAATTTCTTTGGTGATTTCAATGTTGGCAAAGGTGAGGTTTGGCATTTCACTTTGAAAGGCTATTTGTTTAATGTACAAGATGCATTTCAGTTTAGAATACAGATTAGTTGTACACTTTTATTTATCACCTAATTCTAAGTGATATATTATATCATGTCTTAAGTTTTTAAAATAAGAATAGGAAAATGCAGGGCCCTTTCTCTTCCCCTTCACCACTGCTCACGGATAAAACAAGGTCCTGCGCACATCCATGATTCATTCAAAGCCACGTGCTATGGCACTGAGCCTTAAACACAGTCTCTTTGCTGTAATTTAGTACCTGAAGACAGGGAAATGCCTTTCTAGGAAGGTATAAGGTCATTAAAGCTTTTCATGTGAGTCATCTTGCACTAGGTCAACAAAAGGGTAGGGCACTCAGCAGTGGGGCAGCTCCGTGGTAGCACCTGATCTGCAGCTAGATACCTGTGAAACTTGCTGCACAGGACCTGCCCATACTGGCCACAGAGTGAAATCCCTGCAGACTAGGAGCTATGAGATCTCAAGAGTGGCCCAGCTGATACATCACTCAAAAAGTCATTATCCATTATTTTTCCCCTTTTCCTTTATTCAAGGCATTTCCTTTTCACCGTCATTTAAAGCTGACTGGAATAAAGAAAACCATTTTGTAAACTTTGCCCTAAATTTTGTGTTCTTTCATGGACAGATAAAATCAAACACTTAATTTTATTTCAAGCAATTCTAGTAATTTTTGGCATGAGTGGTATGACTTAAAAACAATATTTTGTTTCTGTAAAATTGATTTTTTTTCCATTAAAAAAGTTTTATCTATTTTTTTCTATTTTATCACAGTCTATGTGCAGTTCTTTTCCAGTCACCCTGACAACGGCAAGGCTAAATGCTGAGCATCAAAAGCCTGCTTCTTTCATTTGGTGCAATGAAGAGTCCCCTCAGCTAGCTGGAGTGATTACTGCCAGGTTGATTATTGCCTGATGACCAGATTGTTCTGTGTCTAAAAAGAGGATATGAGTATTCTTCTATGGACATTCTCCTTAATCAGTCTACTCAGGACGCCGTTTTCATTGATGATGTTGTGTTATCATTGAAGGGATGTGACTTGTCAAGTTTTCTACTTTGAAATATTTTGATTTTTCTGAGGTTTTAGCTACATTAGCAATGTTTCACTTTCCAGTGTGCACTCTCTAATCATCTCCTTAAGCTTTCCTTAATCCGTATGCTGTGGATACATATGCAAGGCAAGAAAACCTTTGTTGGCAATCCATGTTATATCTCCTATATGTAATAAATGTTAGTCCAGACCTAGAAGAACTGGACACAGCTGCCTGAGGTATGGTCAGGTCATGTTTTTTCATCTGTGCCAGAGCATCCACTCAAATATGAGTAAACCAGAAATTAAGCAGTTGGACTTCTGTAAATGAAACCAGCTACAGAAATGGTAAATATTCATTATCAGTTTATTGCCACTTTATATCTGTCTATGTTTAAAATAACAGAGCACTAAACAAGGCTCTCAGAATTGTAAACATAACACAACACCAGCAACATATACAGGACTTCTGAAAGCCTCCTTGCTGCACATGACAAGTAATAGGAGAAAAAGTGAGAAATCATTTACTATTTAATTTTATATATTTATTTAACCCAGCTGTTTATTTTAACAAACAATAGATGCTATCAATGTATAGGAATGCAGCCAAACATGCATTTAATTGCCAAAGCAGAAAAGCTTGCCTGTTTCTAACTAGGGAACATTATAAATGTTTATATGAGATCAAATTGTGGGTTTTGAGCATCTGTTTTACATCATTAGTACATGCGTGCAAACACGGACCCTGCTCTGTTGCGCTTCACAGCCTTTCTATAAGGGAGTTGCATTATTTGCCAGAATAATACAGCTGTTTTTCAGAGAAAGGCCACCTCTGCAGAAAGCTAGGGCCCCTCGGATTTCCAGATATTTGGGTGTGCTCCTCTCTAGTCTTGTGTCTGAAGCGTCAGCCTGCATCTCCTCTGTACCGGGGCTCCAAGGCTGTGAGTTTTTAGGGTGGCAGGCATGGATGCTCTGCCCTGCCAGGATGGAGGTGCGCCCTGGCATGCCAGCTAGCAAAGCACAAAGCTGTGAAGCTCCTGAGACCCCAGCCCATTCTGGGACATGGGATGATGCTTTCAGGTTGTGTCTCCAATGGCTGGTATGGGGCCAGCCACCAGGCCACCCTGTGCTGCAGGCAGGAGAGAGGTGGCAGGAGGGTGGCAATTAGGAACAAGTAGGCTACATGAAGTTGTGGACCATCATCTAAGTAGGTCACCCATGGCTCCTACGGCCTCCTGAGGACCTGGCTGCCCTTCCACTGCAGCGCCGCTCTGTATTCGAGGCCACAGCCTACTTAATGACAGCATCTGGGGAGGGACTGCCGCCTCCCTGGTCTCTTGCTGACTAACCCCAGGCAGCTGACGTAGTTTTGGCAGTCAAGGAGTGATGGCTGACTCACTGTGATGTCAGGAGTGTTAGGGGAAACATGCCAGGGACACCTCAGGGTGATGGATTTTGGTCCCAGTAGCTTCTGCCTGTATCTACGACAGCACTTCTCAGCAGCACGTCCCAGCTGGCCAGGGTATTTTTATTACTGATACTTTTCTTTTTAGAGTTTGATCTATGAAAAAGCACCAAGTCCTAACCCCCACAAACAGTGCATGATTAATGTCCCAAGCAGGGCAGACTGCGATAAAATTACAGATTACATTTTCAATTTGAAGATCCTAATTTAGTGAGTGAAGTACCTGCCACTGAGATCCCTGGTACTCCTGTCTGGACCGAGACAGGGGAAGGAGGATAGCAATAATCTCTTGAGGGAGAAAATAAAAGATGAGGGACTTTGACAAAATTAAGTGACTAAACAGAAGAAAAAAAAAAAAAAGAAGGTTTTTATGGTGTAACACTCTTGCATATTGACTTTTTCCATGACTGTCTTAAAGATACCAATGGAGGTGCTGTCACAGCTATACACAAAATTGAGTAAGACCAGGTTTTTGTACATATACTAGAATAGAGGTCTGATCAAGAATTAGATTTCTTTTCTGTCTCAAACACATTTCTTTAGCCTCTTCCTTAATATCTCATTCTCTTAAACAAAACAGTTAACTGTTGCATTATTTATAAAACCCAAGAAGTTTCCTCTGAGTTTCTCACTCACTTTGGTAGGAGCGTATGAGTTACAACACAACCTTGGCATGGGCCTCTCCTGCTGTGCTGGGGAATGGGGTTAGGTGTATTTCCCAAGGGCTCTGGAATGCAAATGTCTCCATTTGGATTATTTAATAATGATTTTTATGGCTGAGCAAAAGAACAAGAAGTGTGGCGGCTCACAGATCTAGAACTCTTCATGTTCCCCCTGAAAAAAACTTAAACCCAAACCTCACTGAGGAAAATGAGAGTGAAGGTGAACAGTGTAACGTGACTTTCTGATTCCACAAAGCAAATGCTACATGTATTATGCATTCCCCAAGAGGCAAAATATGAGAGTTTGACAGATTTCTGTTGTGATTTTAGTTTAGTAGTTCTGTTGTGCCTCATAATGGTGAAGGTATCTTAATTTGTTTATTTAAATACCCACTGAAATATGTACCAAGCAAACGAATAAGTGTATTTCCATTCATGTTCTGTTGTATCAATTCTCTTTTTTCCTGTGAAAACTGTAAACAAAAGCTGACACAGCACTAATAAGCTACTGTCAGTGTAATTAATATGAAGAAGAGACACATTTCCCAAAGGAACACCTAATCCTTTTCATTTCCGTTTATCATAGCAGGTTACTAGTAAACAAATCTGTGTTTATTTTGCTCTGCATAACCTGTGCACTGTTGTTTCAAAACAGAGCTTACTATTGCAAAGGCTTGCTACCATAGCTACCAGGCTGCCTGTATGTACAGCAAGAGCTGTGTCCTCTTCTCATTTCCTTCTGCAGAGAGAAGCTAATCAGTGTGGCCATAAAGGGGCATAGTCTCAATATCTTATGTGACAGAAAGAATAAACATTGTTTTAATGTGGCAGATAATTTTAAGAAATAAGAATAATATCAAGATACTTTATGATATTTTTAGGTTTGGTACACAGGAAAGCCTAACCTCAGTATTCAGCATGGTTATACCTGCACCTTGCTGTCCTGGTGTAGGCCGTTGCTTTTTGTGTGGTTAAATAACAACTGTGCAGCTGGGAAAGTGGTTTTTACAACCTTCTGGGGACTGTCATGCTGATGTAACAATTCTGGAGTCAGTAACACACATAATTCAAACCCAGCTTTTGCCTCAGTGGAGATAAGCAGCAAGGCTGGGAAGAGCACTTCAGGCACCCCATGAGTGCAAGGGTGGGTCATCTGCGCTCGTAGGGCTCGGTCCTCTGCTGCAGGCTCTGCTGACTACCTCTGGGGCAGCTGTGCCTGCCATTTCCCTCAGTTCAAGGGGTTAAGGATGAGAAAATTCAATGGAAAATGAATGGTGCTTATCTGGACGCAGAATAATGGTGCTACTTATAAACACTGAAGCAGACACAGAAAGGCTAACAGCAATGTATTAAAGGAAAATTTAATTGCAGACTGCTTAGATGGATTTTTTTAAATATTGAAAAATCACTTTTACTAAAAAAAAAAAAATCTGTCTGCCAGTCACTTATATTCAAAATG